>JANTOP010035882.1:0-11146 GCA_027564815.1 Symmerus nobilis | reverse complement strand
TGAAAAATTCAGTATAATTACTGAAATTGAAAATGGTTCGTCACAAGCGACGATTTGGTAATTATTAAAAAAATTTCAATGTTCCAATATAAATTACAGATTTTTTAAGGATGTAAACAATAAATAAAGCATCATTTCCTACGTTTAATTACAAAAAATTGATATTCGGACATAATGAACCTCCGGATATAATAGACAAAATTTTTGGGCCCCTCAGGGTCCATTATAAGCGGATTACACTGTATTATAGAGTTTAGAATAATAACATTTCAGATGTAAGGGGGTCTTTATAATAATAATAAAAAGACAAATTTCAAGAACGAACTTGTCAAAATTTAAGAGTATCGTTCCTAAATAATAATATAATTAGGGCTCTCACATAGACGAAATACCTAAATGTGATTGAACATAATATGTTACTTCAAGGTTATTATCCATATGGACTAAATTCTACGAATGCCTTTTTAGATGGGTGAAGTCCTAAAAGTTGAAACATTAAGCGGAAATTAGTGGTTATTATTATTGATAAACGTTTTTATAAATAATAAAAAGTATTAATCAGCGATTCACTCTCATTTAAATTTTTAGTTTTTAAAAGTTGCGGAACAGGCAACACTTCAGCTGAATGTTTTAACCTTTATTATATTATTTTTTCATTATGTATATTATAGAATTAAATTATTGGGATATTCTTTATCAGAGATTGTAAAATCTGTCCACATTTTTCAAATGTTTCCTCATTAGTATCGCTGCAACAATATAGTACAATAATTATAAATTAGAGCTATTGATGCGAAACGGTCTTATACATAATAACAAAATGTTTTATACTGTTATATACCTACCATTACAGTGCTGCATGTAGGCTAAGAGAGTGCCATCAGATCTATCTCGATAATGATATGTCTAAATTTACATATTGGTAATGAATCAGTCAACAAGAATAATTTAAAAACCGTAAATTTGGGACAAAGTTGAAATTTCAGATGCTCCATACGTTCACACATCAAATTGCGCTACAAACTAGACCCAAACTTATGATTTGAATATCAAAATATATCCCAATAAATGCATCTAAATCTAAACTATAAAATAAAAATAACAATTTATTATACAAAAAATACAATGCTTTTATGTATGTACGATAAAGATAGCCTACCTACTTTTAGAAATTTATTATATCACTATCACTACATAAAAAATATTTAGATTGGTGTTATGGTATACTGCATTTCTAGGTTGCATACGGATATCTTAAAAAATTGGAACAATAATGTTTGTATAATATAATAAATAATAAATGTTAAATATTATATTAAAACTACCAAAAATATTATTATAATAATATACTATGCAGATGGGTGGGTACAAGCAGTTTTCACTCGCCTAAATCTCCCGAAAATAAATTATTCAAATTATCTTCATTTCAGAATACATACCTACTATTGATTTGATTGAAAATGTTACATTCGGCAGTATTTCATAAATTTTTGTGAATTATCGAATAAATGACTCAGAGAGGTCCTGAATACATTGTCAGTTTAATGCATTGTCAGTCCTACAGCGGACAGAGATCCTTAAATAGAAATAGATTATACGAATTCAATCAAATGTTATCTTTGTTTGGTAATATGTATACAAATTCCCTTGCCATCTTTAGTGCAAATGTAATTATTAGGATGCGTTAATGGCAATGAGAAACTAAAAAGAGCATTTAAAAAGACGGTGTTGCAAAAAAATATATACATAATTGTAATCTACCCAACTGATTTGTTATTAAGCGAACCAGTAAAAAAAGTAATTACCTCTTATTCCGTGCCATAGGTATAACACTTTTCATTCCTACAATCGAAAAGAAATTTGTAACTTCTATCGTAAAACAATATAAATCGAATGCTCGTAAGATCATTCAAAATAGACTATGTAAATTTAATCATCACCATATTATCAATCTGACACTTAAAAGAATTTTGCCTTAACAAGAATCTACTTTTATTTGAAATGGTGTCATTATCATTTAAAATGAAACGGCTTATAGTATACAGTTTATTCATCATGCAAATAAACGAGAACGCACATACTTTACGAAAAAATCAATCTAAATTGCCAATAAAAATTTATTCTACATATTTTTTCGCTCAAAGATATTGATCACAATCATAACATTAAATTAATGATTACAGTTAAAAAAAAAAATATTCAATTTCAACGAATCTGATTTTCTTGTTTCTCCTATTATACCACTTATAATATTGAAAAAATACTACCGTCCCTCAAATAATTCCACAAAATTTCTTGGGACATATTACAACAAAATTACTTCAAGCTGACCCGATCATGGAAATAACGACCCGATCAAATAAAAAAATATTATAATAAAATAATGTTCAGTATAGTTTTCTAGTATTGCCGTAATGATAGCATATTTGGGCACTACGCTAATTTCATTGAATAATACATATAAAAGTTCGTTTCAAATACTTCTTATTATCAATAGCTGCTTATAATAATATTAATTTTACTAGGGTAACTCGTATTTTAAAAATGTTATAAATAAAATTACCATCAATAAATGAATAAATTTATACGAATATACAATTGTCTGTACATAATAATTTTGTTTAATCTGCAATCATACCAGAAATAGAAACTTTGTAGAATAAATATCAAAATAATAATAATAATATGCGAATGAAGCCGTAAAAATAGCTGGTTTGTAACATAATTGTTTAGTTAAGTGTAACTCTGTATGTTATTGTTCTTCATACTTGTTTCTAATATCATAATGATGCAACTGGCAAACCATAACTTCAATATTTAAATGTTGGAAGTGATTGTCGATGAAGTGTTTTGCATCAAAAGTGTTATGAGAAAAACTATATGACTGGAAGATTCGATTTAAAAAAAATATTGCCACCTTCATAATTAGATAAATATTTCATTTATGTAAGAAAACTTATTACCTAAATTTGGTTCATTAATTAGTTGGTTTTAGTCTATGTTTATTATCTCTTTTGTCCGCATTGAACTCGATTTAATAAAATTAAAAATCATATATCTTTATCCGCTCATCCGCCCATCTCCCGATTTCTCGTTAAATTAATTCAAGTTATTTTGACACTGATGGGAGCTCTTTCGCACTCAAAAAATTTACATAAACATATCTCCGCGGTACGAAATAAATCGATTTAGGCTACAGAGGTAAAATAACCGTTCTTCTCCTTTATTTCCAGAATTTAATGAATTGAACTAGGGCGAGATCTGGTTCCAGTCGTTTGAACAGTCGATCTCTTGCGCACTAAGTTCAATAATCGTGTAATATTTTTGTGATGTTCCTCCGCGCAGCTGCGTTTAACGCCGTTGGAATAGTTTTCTTCGCGACTCTAGTGATTTTAGCCCAATTTGTTAACACCTATCAGAATAGGGAGGGAGATGGTATATGTCAAAACAACCCAGTCGGCGAACAAACTACTTCTGCACAGATTCAATTCTCTGAATGTGTGACGAGTAATGCAGTGACCATAAAACACAAGCGTATTCAAGAATCGATCTTACATATGCGCAATAAATAGTTTTTAAAGTATATAGGGATCAAAATATTGTCCCAATCTCTTCTCAAAACCTAAAGCTACGATAAAACATAGTCAATATGATAATTATTTACTGTCAAATATAACACCTAAATCGCGTATGCAACTTACCCTTTCGAGCGTAATTCCATTTAACATGTAGTTATAAGAGAACATTGACATACGACGATACGATACTACACTTACTAATATTAAAAGACAAACTATTGGATTGACACCACAATGAAATATTATTAAGGTCATTCTGTAGCAAGAACCAATCATCGAGACTATTAATTATTCTGCCTATCTTAGCGACATCAGCGTAAAAAAACAGAAGGATGTGGGATCGGACAAAACTAAAGGTAAATCATTTATAAAAGTAGTAAACAATAACGGCCAAGGTGGCTCCAATTTTTCACATCAACAACTTCCTAGCATATGTACTGATCTTATAAAATTATATAGAATAATTCAAATGTTTAAACTTTTATATGCGAGTTTACTTTCAAATTATCCTATAATTTTCGAATTCCAGAAATTTTCGAACTTTCAATAAATTATATTTCCGGATTATCCGGATTTTTTGAACGATTTACAACTTAACGTAAGCTGAGTTAAGTTAGGGTATTCTCTTTATTTATAGAATGTTGAGTTACCGAGTAATACACATTTAATAATCATAAGAAATATTTTGTAAATATTTGGTTTGTTTTTATAAAAGCAATTAACTTTATGTACGAGTAGGTTTTTCTATAAAAAAAAATTCTATAAATGCAAAATTTCCATGTTAAGTTCATTTGCTCTTCCGAAGCAATATCAATAAGTTAGAGAAGATAATTGTGGATTTATTGAAAACAATTAGCTCGATCGATCATTATAGTTGCGGTGAGCTTTATAAATTAAAAAGTGTGATAAAATAGAAATGTAATGAAGGGGTTGTCTACCACTAATGATTACTTATTAGGAAATCTTATAGAATCGTAATTTTATATAATAAAAGCTAGAATTGAAACATAGTTGTTAGAGGGTTTCATATTCAAATAAATCCTGGTAATGATTTATTATTTAACTTTATTTAACTTAATGATTAAAAATGAAATCAATAGAATGATAAAGGATTTAATAGGAATATGCCTACATTTAAAACCACTCTTATAATATTTTTACATTGTACGAGTATGTAGAAAGAGTATATCTTATGAAAATGATGAATATAACGGAAAAGGTCTTGGCATTATTCGAAGATTTCGACACGTAGTAATAAGAATACCTATTTCCTATAGTTTCACATGAGAAAAACTCTCTTATGTCGTGTTATGGAATAGACAAACTCCATTAAAACTATTTCGAATCTATTAAAGTTGTTTACCCTTTTCTACTTCCTATAGGAACATCAACAATTGAAACATTTATTTATCAAGAAATGTTAATCTACGTATGTTGAGACACGTCTATCATAACGTAATGCTCTATTTTGTTTTGATAATTATAATTTGTAAAATTAATCTTATAATATCATCTACATACATAAATTATACAGTATGTAATGTATAGAAATATGTACAGAAATCGGTATAAGTATATTCTATAAAATTGTATTCTATTTATTATATAAATGAGAATTTTAAATTACTATATCTAGCGTGGGTAATAGGTACGGAAGAGGTTGAATGTTGTAGATATGGCGATTTGCTGTTCTTTTTCGAAACAAAAAGTCAACAAATTTCAAATACCTACGAGCAATATACCTTTTTATGGTAAAGTAAAGTATTATTGATTGAAATCTATTTTATGAGCATTTCCCTTGAAGCGCTGAATTATGCAATACTATTAGAATATTGTACAATGTACTCATGTACTTTATTTAATTTTAGAAGAAATTTCAGTACAGGAAAGATTATTCGAAATACTTTTTTTAATGCATGTGGAAAATTAAACTATGAAAACGTGATAAAGGAATTTATATCATCCGATCATGTTGATTTTGTTTATGTTTTTTAACCAGATAAAAATATTTCGATTACAGAAACGATATTTTTATAATGTTACAAACGAATCAACGAATACATCTTTGGGCAATTTAAATACTATCTCAAGTAACAATATACAGTACTTTGCTGAAAAACTGGTTGAAAATAGAGAAATTTTAATGGGAATATGTTAGGGATAAGTTATAATTTTCAGCTTATAATACAAATTCTTTTGATGTTAAAATTACATTACCAACAAATACGTTGGTACCAATAATAAGTACTTATAGTTACAGAAATAAGAATAAAAATGTGATAAATGCTTTATATTTATTGCGGAAAAAACTGTTACATTATGTTATGTAATACAACATTAAAGTCGAACTTGATTACAGTTGGCTGGCCACTTATCGTAAATTTACATACATAAGTACAGTGAGTAAATTCTCATTTAAGTCAATTTCCGGGAAATACATTTTTAAATAAATTTCCAACCAATAAATGGAAGTTAATTTAAAATTACTATACTAAAAGAATAATAGTGTATTTACATGTAAAATTATCGCGCTACATATTACTTGTATATCTAAACTAAAAGCATAAAATATGTATGAATATTGCAATGACAATTGATACTAAAAGTTGATATTACTTTTTCAAATTTTATAAAATTGTATGACTTTACGAAATGATTCTTATTACAAACTAAATATGGCTCAAAATTTCTATTATTTCATATTTCTAAACAATCCTATATATATATCCTAGTAATATGTGACATTATCGCGAAACCAAGGTGGTGTTGGTAATGATTTACTACAAATCGATTCGTTATAAGATATTGTCTAATGTATAATAAGTATACCATAAATAAGTTATAGTATAGTTATAGTATAAATAAGCAAAGTAAATTTATAATTACTATGTATATTTTATTAAATTTCAATTTATAATACAATTAAGGTTATAACTAGTGGGTCCTTCCCGGGATTTCCCGGGAGCAAGATCCCGGGAAATTTAGCGATTTTTTTAATCCCGATTCCCGGGATTCAACATTTTAAACCCGGTATTAAAATACATATATTTATAATTTGAATAAAAAACTCGCCAGGAAGGAATTATTGGTTTAGAAAGTACCGTATTTTCCCCAAAAATAATATGGTTTGACTGGTCAAACAATGGGACCAAAACTCAAGGTGTGGTGTTGGGGCGAGATAAAATATCAGTTTGAACTGGGTGAGATTTTTATAAAGACGCTAAAACGAACCAGTTTCAATTTTAATGTTTATTTAATTTAATTAAAGCGTTCAGCAAGTTGATATTTATGTTGCGAAAATTAGGCAACAAGCGGGAAATTTGTAAGAAGTGGAAGAAAAGTGCAACAACCGAGGAGCGTGGGTAATCGAAGGAATGATTTGGTGAACATGGATACTATTGTATATGATCGATAATTTAAAAATTTAGAGTCTACAGGACATGCTGAACAACAGATGCATTCAAATTTTATTTTAATTTTGTCTGTTATGTTCTTTTATTTAATCAAAATGAAGAATGCATAAAAATGTAAAAATATTTAATATTAAAAAAAAAAATCCCCCGGGATCTTATAAATTTTCAATCCAGGATCCCGGGATTGAAAAAAAGTCCGGGAACAGCACCCACTAGTTATAACAAATCTTTCATGTGTAGGAAAAGGCACATAAGTCAAAAAATAAAAACTTTTTTTGATGGATAAAAAGTCTGAAGAAATAAAATCTGCGAATTTTAATGAAATTTCTGTAGCCTCTATTGTATTGAAGGTTTCTTTATACAAATGAAAATTCATTTCCACCGAAAATATTTTGAACATTTGTTGCGCAAGAGAGACCACAAGAGTGCCTAAACCAAAATTGAAAAAAATTACTTATGTGCCTTTTCCTGCACATGAAAGAAATATTCAATCACAAGGAAAGTAATGCAACCTATTAGATTATATGCCTATCAGATCACGTGATTCAATTAAAATTTGGAAATCAAAAGTAAGTACCTATACTGTTGATCCCCCAAAAATTAATTGGGTGCTGGTAATTCCCATTTCCAGTTGCAATTTCGCCAACTATAAGTAACGAATTTGCGTACTGGTACTAACCACTGGTTATTATTATTTGGGTGTGCCCAAATGTCTTATTTCTCGAATATTCCAATGTAAATAATCTAAGAGAATCTAGGTACGCAGAAATGATGCAGCATCCAAATCTGTAAAGCTTGAATTTCGACCATTGAAAAATGGTAATTTAAATAGACTATGACTACCAGTCTAAAAATACTATGGCTTTAATTGGATGATTTGTTTTATTTCGAAAAAATAAAAGTTTTAAAGCCAAAAATTAATTGAATGTCTGTTGGGCTATTCGAAATTTACCTGAACTGTCGATTAAATCAAAATAAATGTATTCTGGTTTTATAGATACAACATATATGATATTAATTACTTCTTGAATTAAAATCAATAAAGAAACAACTTAGCTTTTTTAATGCATCTTAAATATAATATACTTTCATTTCTAAGGCTATTAAATTTACCGTATAAGAAAATAACCACAGACAAATTTAATTAAACATCATCATCCATAATATTAGATATATACCTAGTATCTACATTTAATTCCTAATATAATAAAGTTAATTGGTCGTTACGTATAGTAAGATAAAAATTTTAAATTAATAGTTACACGCCATATTATTTAGAGGTTAGACACTTTGGTGGTAGATCCCCTTCCTGGGTTCTTTTATCATACGAAATGCTTCTATTTTGAATACACTCAATGCATTCATATAGTGCATTTAAATGGATAAGGAGAGTTAAAGGGGAACAAATTATAGGTTACACTACCATTATGCAATATATATACCTATAAATGCATTTAATAAATTATATTACAAAATATAAAGCAGTATACATACTTATAATATTTAATCCATTCAAATAGTATGTATAATGGATAAGTTGTGTACTAATCTGTATACATAATATATAATGAAATGAATGGATACAAAAATTATAATTGCAAATAAAAAAAAAGCATTTTCCTCTGAATGTTAAATCTGAAATTCTTATAAAAAGTATAAGATATCTACTGTATTGGCAAGTCTTTATAGAGCAATATTGAAAATCATAGCATGTTTTCACCAACGGTAGAATTACAATACAACCCACCAATAAATCTATATTTTATAGGATAAGATGTTATTTAAGAGATTAGAGAAACCCATAATTTAGGTGTTTACAAAGAATAACATAATCAGAGTAATCTTTTAATAGTTACGTATATTAAATTTATATGCTTATAATCAAAAGTTCTGGATCAAAGTAAAAAGTTTTGTTTCTTGCACTCAATGTTGTATATTACATGTGAAAACTATATTTTCAAAGATTGTAATTAATTAATATTAATTAACTATAAATTATAGATATAGGAGGTCCAAAACTCAGATTTTGTACCACAATATCTATCACTTTGTAAGTATTTCATATTTCAATATTAATTCACGCTTTTAGGTATTTCGGAAAAATATATTTTTTATTTAATTGTTCACACAACTTTTCTCATACCATTTAGAAAAAATTGCTTCCTCATTTTACGTACTAGCGATAGTAACTATCCCTATTACGTCTTATATTACAATTGAACATAAGGTTAATTCGATAATAATAATTGGGCATAAATACCAGCAATTAAGTGTGAAATAAAGTTATGTCCCCAGCAAAACATGTAATATTTGTATACACCATGAACAGGCCGCTTTTTAGAATGAAAATCAAAATGGAGATACTTAAGAAAGTGTAAATACCGTGAACTTATTTTCGATCATTCCCAAATAATTCCTGACCGTTTCTGAATATTTTTTCATCAGACCATCTCATTTTTGCGTACCATCCTCAACTTATCACGATTATTTGTGGCTTTTTTCCTACTATTTCCGAATTTTTAGACAAATTTCCCTAATTTCTGGAGTATTCAAAACCTTTCCCCACTATTCTCCAATTATCCCAACATTTCCAACCGTTCCCATTACAGAAATTTTTCAACCATTCCCAGCTGCTAGGTCAATTTTTCAGGTCATTGCAACTCCTACCATTTCCAATTTTTTGAGCCTTGCCGGCCATTATTAATTATTTCCCGCCCATTCTCCATTTTTTTCGTCCCGCTATTTACCATACTACCTGCAACCTGTATCTTCACAAACATTTATTTTATTAAATTATAATTATCATCGATTAAAATGTTTCGTGATTCTAAGCTGAATTTTTAATTCAAATCTATAGGACGTTTGAAATATTCCTAGAAACGCCTTCGAACAGATTGACTTGGCCGGTTAACAAACCCAAGGTCACTTCATGGTAATTTGAAAAATATATGTATAAATTAGGAGGAGACACAAACCTATTTCGAAGTCACGGCTTCTTCTATACCAGTATGGTCAACAAATTTACAAAATTAAAAAATAACAATTGATACAAAGTAAACATAGTACAATTTATCAATCAATATGGAAAACTGAATTACCGTGAACCAATAGACGGACCCCGATTTTCGTGGATAAGAGTGTAAAAACCAGTCTAATTCAAAAGCTCTACTAGTATAATACTATTAAACCCCAGCTTCAAACCAATTCAAATGTCAAATATTTATTATCAGAGAACGTAAACACTTTATTTTTTTCAAATGATAATCTACTCTCAAATAAATCTACTTTCAATCCGTGTACAAAAGGTTCAATAAATTTTGCTGTTCGTTTGGTGTTACATCTATTGGTTTAGATGACTTTTAGTTACCGATTAGACCAATTTTGTATGGAGGCAAAAATTTGCATGAATTTCGTCCCACATTACAAGAGAAATTAAGTACACTAGTTTTTCCATAAACAAACGTATATCGAAAAATATAATACGTATTCACAGTATATCGGTTTGATAGTTTGGTGTTTGGTGTTTGGTGTTTGGTGTTTTTGCCGTTAGAGGGTAGACGTCGTATGGCGCTGCTGGTGCGACGTAATTGGTGCGTGCAAATTAAACATAAAAATTAAGTTAACGAGAATTTGAAAAAAAAACTTGAATTACCAAACAAATTTCCATTCCGTACGAATCTACTAACATGATATTCTATCATTTGCTATCTTGCTTAAGGGGGGAAATAGGGTTAGGACTACTTTTTTTTTAAATGATTTTCATCAATTTTTTTAACAAGTTTGCCATGAATATAATTTATGGAAACTCTGACAGCATTTTATACATATATTTAAATTAATTAATTACTGCTTTGAATTTTTTTTTAACTTTTTTGTCAAACGCGTTTTTCTCAAACCGATTCTTTTTAAATTTGTGTACACTCTAACTTAAGTTTTTAACCAATCATCTTAAAAATTGGCAGTTACTTTCTTTATATAATTGCGCTCTATATGAACCTAAATTTTGTAAATTATGACCGTTTAAAGTATTTTTTTTTTTGTAAAAAACCTTATTAAAAATGACAAAAAGAAGAAAGATATGTTTTGAAAGTAAATTTAAAACCCCGTTGATTTTAGATGAAAACTGTGGCCTCCAGAATGTACACAAAACAGCGA
>JANTOP010035871.1:0-11147 GCA_027564815.1 Symmerus nobilis | reverse complement strand
CATCAATCAAAGTGGCACGTGTTTGCAATGAATAATCCGTAAGTGTATTATTGTTCAAAATATTAATATCAAAATATTTTTTAAAAAGTTTTTAACTTGATTTGTATTCCATGATAAGTGTTTTATCATTAATTCATAAAATCTGTTAAGTTTTCAATTGCATAAGTAAAAATACTTGTCGACAAAATAACTGTATTAAATATCATACGCTAGGCATTCATATGATGTTTTCAGAAATATCAATGTTTTTCAGAAAAGAGACACCGAACAGATAAATCGATGGCTGGAAGAAATGGATTCGGACAACGAAGAGAATACCGAAATTATTAATAACATAAAAAATTCTGATAAAATTGATATCGTGCTCATGGCACCAGATGACGGTGCAGAAAGTGATCAAGACAGCGCAGATAGCGACGACGAAATGGACGGCGATTTATTAACAATAGGAAGAGGTGTGCTTAGCCAACAATGTGAAGTAAGAGCAGTGCAAGACTCTATTGGCGGTGAAGAGCATTTTCTAATTGAGCCTGAGTGTGTTGAAGAAGCGACTGCCATATATAATACTACTCAAAAGCGAATATGGAAAAGGATGCCACTAATAGAATTCTGCAACGAATATGATTTGCCAAATAACGCACCGTTGCCGGAATTATTGGATGAAATGTTAGCACTTGATATACAACCGGTCGACTTGTTCCGACGCATTTTTGATGATGCCATAATGACCAAAATTCAAATTGAAACTCAAAATTATGCATTTTATAAAGGAAATGAAACATTTAGAGTTTCAATCGACGAACTTTATAAATACATGGGTATGTTGTTCATATCTGGATACGTTTCTATGCCGAATAGAAGAATGTTCTGGGAGATGGCAGAGGATTCCAGGAATATTTTGGTTAGTTGTGCAATGACCAGAAATAGATTCGAACTAATACATCAATATTTACATTTCAATGATAATTTAAACATTGATATGAATGATAAAATATATAAAATTCGAACACTTTTGGATCATCTGAACCAAAAATTTTTACAACTAAAGCAACCATTGGGGCAGTCGTTTTCAATTGATGAAGCGATGGAGCCGTATTATGGTCGAAATAGCTTTAAGCAATTTATAAGAGGAACACGATTTGGCTATACGATTTGGCTACAAATTTTGGTGTCTCAACTTCGGATGGCTATCTTGTAAAATTTGAGCCTTATTTAGGTAAAACGATAAGAGTGCCTGGACAATCTCTTGGATCTTCAGTTGTGGAAAAGCAAGATTTTCAGCAGTTGTACCTACAAATTCAACACTATTTATGGACAATATTTTTACTTCGTTGCCACTAATGAACATAATGCGAGATAAAAACATCAACATTATTGGTACAATTCGTAAGGATCGCGTGGAAAAGGCCCCATTACGAATTTTAAAAAAGGGTTCGCGTGGTAGTTACCATGCTATTCAGGATAAATCTGGAATTACATTGATAAGATGGAATGACAATAGCCAAGTGACCATTGCAACCAATGTTACAGAAAACCTTATATTCTTGGCTAGAACAAATAAAGAATATTTTATTGTACTAAGTTCCTAGCGTATGATATATCATACGGTCTAAAGAACGGAGATAAAGTTATTTAAAAAAAAGTTCAGTTATAAAATATTGCAGACGGTCGCTAATAATATCAATCTGACAAATTTCACCAATTTCTTTCCACGGGGTCTGTGGGCTGGTTTTGCTGGGTTAATTAGGCGGACCATCCCGTAGGGGTCCATCACCATGTATTGGCCGATTAGATTTTCGAGTATACCATAAGGACTTTGATCTCTTACCAATATAAAAATCCAAATCGAATCCAATGAAATATCCGAGACAGTGAGGCCAGAGCAATTTAGAATGAGCCGTCTAGAGCAAAATCGTATTTTTTTATTCGTACTTTTTTATAAAATTTCCAGATAATTGATTCTAATGGATGTTAAATTATGCATTTTCCGGTTTTACGAAATTTCTAGATATTTAGAATTATATTCGCGGAATTTCTATAATGTGATATTTATCTATAATAGATAAGATTCGGTGATTAAAATTTGAATGAGCTTGACTACAATGTCTTAATACATAGAGTCTCGATATTACATCGTTTCAACAGGCAGGAGCCAATAGAAGTTCTACAGCGATGGTATAAAAGTTCGGCGAGACAAATTTGGGTAAACATATTAAATAAAAATTTGTTGTTCAACAAAAACTGTCTTTCAATTTTAACTTTAAGCTGCAAACTTTTCGGACAACCAATATTTTTATAGCTTGTACAGCGAGGTGGCTGACATGGATAAGCATATCCCCCCTATCGAAATCGGTCCCATCTGCTTGATTGCTTGGCAAACCAATGCCAGAAAACCCTAATTGTCGGATTTAATTTTATTAAGGCTGATTTTGTGCTGAATCTCGATCAGATATTATTTGAATCACGGTATCTGATATTAAATTCAATTGGAATTGAATTTAATTGTTAACAATACTTGCAAAACATTGAAGCAAATATTTATAAAAAATCCTCAGGTAGTAGAAGCTCTTCAGATGGATTCCCTTCTGTTATGAAATAAAATACTACTCGACCTTCAATTGCATCTGAGATTTGCAATCTCTTTGCTTACTTTTTTGAAGAAGTCATTATTGATGGCCCTTATCCGCCACTATCACTATCATTTAGGCCCTTCAATTGCAAACAAATGCAGATCCTACAAATTAAATATCGGAAGCAAGTGGGAATTCTGGGCCTTACATCATCGCACTATGAGTTATTTGATGTAGCACTGATATTTGATGAGTTATTTCGAATTATTTCCTTCAATATTTCACGATTTTTCAAAATTTCTTTCAAATGTACTGATTTTTATAAAACTAAGCATTTTTCGGAGATCTAAAAATCGAATTTTTAACATTTTCACCACTATGACGATTTTTTCAAATTTAGGAAGTTCGTCGATTTGCGAAAAATGTTTGAAATTTAATGAAATCCATAAAATCGTTCGAATTCGATCTTTTCTATTAAATTTTTTGGGCTTTGTTTTTGTAAAATAAATTTTCTGATTAAATTTACTAATTTTTGATAAATTTTCAATTTCTTGTTCTTGCCGCAAGACTTATTTCCATGACTTTTCCCTGCTTTTCTCAATTTTCAAAAATTTTCTTCACCTTTTCTGAGTTTATTCGTCTTTTTTGTGATTTTTTGCTATTTAAATCCCCGACTTTTTACAACATTGCCAGATATTTTGTGGGGAATCTAGTTATGAGAATTTGAAGCGCTAATCGTCTGAGGTTAATTATTAACTACTTAACTTCTCTGAATTATAATCGGGTTAATATCGGACCATTAATAGGTGCGATGGGAGGCTATTTCCCTGGTTATCTTCAACGTTGTAGAACTAAAATTTCTAGTACACTGATTTAGTCAAATATCCAGCCCAACTAACAATTTCGGAGACCCAGATTGTTGTTCCTATTACACTACTATACAAATTTACAAAAACTATCACCACAACGAATGGCGGATAACATTTTCTATAGTAAAATTTTCCGTAGAATCCGAATAATCCTAGTGGTTTTCATTTCTTTTATTTATTTAATGTATTGAAGTAAAAATATATAAATTTAAACATAATGCAAGAAATTATGTAATAAATGGGATAGAAAAATGACTCACCTCCGTTACGATTTTCGACATTGGCCAAACAATAATCGGACTTATCTGAACGATCGGTACCATATCCACCGCCACCATTAAAATTATTTACTGATTGGGCATCGGTAAATATACCGGATGCCATTAATGAAACTGGCACATTTAATTCTAAATCCTGTAAACGATTCGCGCTACTGCTACAATTACCATTAATCTCTGTATCCATCAAACCATTTATATTATTAATACTATTTCCGATACCACTACTATTTGCTGCCAATATATTCATATTATTCGTTTTATAATTATTCGGTCCGATGTTTGTTAATTTAATTTCAAATTTATTTAAATTATTTATTTCCGATTCAGATCCGTGGGGAGATTTTTGTTGCTGGTGCTGCGGTGGTTTAAATTCACCGGTGATCGGTGATGCGGATGTATTTGTTGGCGCCATCGGAACATAAAAATGATTTTTATCCGGAGCGCCAACTGTCGTTTCCGCACAAATGGCAAATGATTTGGATGGTGGCTTTATGGATTGGGATTGGGATGATGTTAATGTTACCTCAGTTGTATCACAGATTATATTATTTTTGCTAGACATATTAATACTATTATTACTATTCGAAGTGCCGTCGTGATGTTTGTGTAAATTATTATTTATCCGATTATGATTTGTGTCCGTTGACGATAATGAATCATTATTATTGTTATGATAATTTAACACATAATCATCAACATTTGAATTATCCACATAATCATCGTTGTGCTGTTGTTGTTGGTTATTATATGGAATATTTGTATTGTTATTTGTTAGCGGTAAACCGCTTGAAATGCTATTCCGACGATTGATTTGATTGCAGAAGCATGGCGCCAATCGATGATTCGGACATTGATTAACCGTTGTCGGATTGATAGGAACTGTGGATCGATGCAGTTGTGGACGAGCAGCTTGCCCCAATAATGAATTCGACTTCGGTCGATAATCGTCGGTTGTCGATGGGGCGGCTGCTATATTCCTTTGTATCGGTTGTTGTAATGATGGCCGATTCGATACATTATTTACATCATTTGGTTCCATTTTTAGCATTCGTATTGTTATAACGACCGAACGATTTGCCGTTTGACCGATCGATGATTCAATGCTGGTACAGCCGGCTGGTACCGATTGTTGGTGATCGCTAACTATTTGTTGATTGTTTGCCGATTTTGCTGTTGTTGTTGTTGATACAGCTGATATTGAACGCTGATGTTTGCTTATCCGGTGCCCCATGTGATTTATTTGCTACGGCAAATTGTTCGATTATTACAATCGAACAATTCTTTTTCTCTTGGCCTGTGTTTCGTTTGTTTATTGTTTCTATATATACAATTCCTTCTTAATTTCTTGACTGATGATATAAGCAAAATGAGCTAATCATTTCTGTTTCCTGTAAAAAAATAAATAAAAGAATTAATTATACATATTTTTCTATTATCAATTAAACAAAATTATTATGTGTTTTGTTTCCCATCATATAATTCTAATTTTGAATTATCATCTTGGCGATAATTATTAATAAATCATTATATTTATATTGTCAAAATGATTATTTTTATATTTTTTTGGGAACGGACCTTCATCATATAATAATTAACATTCAAATTGCCGGACATGTACAGTTAGATCCATCATCATAATTAATGAAAGCTAAAAAAAAAATCTGATTAACATTTCCTATTCTATTGATAATAATATTCACTTGTTCATGTTCATCTGTAATTTCTTATGTACGAAAGAAATTGTACTGCATGAGAACTTAAGCGATTAATAAGTAATCAACATTACACAATGACCATTGGATTTAAATTGAATGAATCTTCAAAACTGACAAAGTTCATTGAAATTATTTCGAGTGGTTTTTTCCATTCATACATTTAAAATGTTGGGTTTCGAACGTAGTGTTGGAATCATTTGAACCGTAAAATCAGAAGACAGAAGTAGGTACCTCCTAGGTAAATAATAAAAATAATATACACGCAACCCTGAATTGATGGCTAATGAGTAGAATGCGCAGCGCACACCAGCAATAAACTTATCCAAAGCTTTTAATTAAAATATAATTTTATACATAATCAAATCTATTTTATCTCCCAATAAATCAACTTAAATGAAATCGGAACTTTCCTTAGAAAACTCTTAGAAAGCTCCATGGAAAATTAACATCTCTACAAAAACTTTATTGAACTGAATTGAATTGAATTGAAGGAAAATTATCATAAAGGCATGCATAGTCCTTGTTTGCCCTTTCTTGAAAAATTCATCTATTGGCCTGAAATTTTGTATTCTAGATTCTTGATCTTTTCTTTTGGGAAAATTTTAAACTCCGTTAAAGGACCGATATCTGGATGGGAAACAGATTTGAAAACGTAAACTTAGAGCTTACAATGGATTGAGAAAGCTTTAGGAGAAAATTCCATATTATATCGAAATTAAATGAATCGAATAAAAATTAGATTCCAAATTGTATAAAATGGCATTTAAATTTTAAGCTTTCATTGAGCTTTTTAGATTTTTAAAGCTTTATTTTTGAAAAAGTTGAAATTTATGTTGAATTGGATAAAAATTGAAATCCAATGTATATAAAATTACATTTTAATTTTGAGATTTTAGTGAGCTTTTGAGATATTTTAAACTTTTTTTTTTGGGAAAATTTGATATTTCGATAAAGGATCGTTATCTGAATAGAAAATAGATTTTGAATCGTAGAACTAAGGTTCGGAAAAAAAACTTTCTGGGAGCTTTTAAGTTTTGCAGAGCTTTTTTACGAAATGTTTAGTTTTGATATTTTTGTATTTCTCCTCAATTAATTCATGCACTTCCTGCATCATTACATTTTTTTGGATTCGAAGAAATTTATCGGGTAATCCGAATCAAATGTTGCGATGTCCGATATTGAAATTTCTCGGTGCGATACTTTAGAAATTTTTGATTTTTTTTAGTTAAATTTCAACTTTTCCGAAATATGAAATTTTTGTATTTTTACCTAACTGTCAGAGCAACTCCCAGAGCGTATTTACATTTTTCCCGGCCGGATAAACACATATGATAAATGCTGAAACATTTTGTTAGGCGGTCATAAAATTCCGCACACCATATGGAGATGCTGATTGCACGTCATTGTATTGAATAGGGAAAAGTCATGTAAATTCGTAGAACAGCTTATACAAATAATTCGCTTGTCATCAATAGTTAACTTTATCACAACGTCTTCGACTCGACTCGATCGATTTGATTTTTACTGATAATTCTACTTTAACAGTTCCGACTGTCGCTAATTTTTCTTACATTTTATTCGAATCTTCTCAACCTATCGAATTTTTCTCATCGCCAAATATTTTCCTAGCCTTAAACACGACTTATCCGAACGGACACTTAAATTCCATTAAACATTTTGTTTAAAAGAGCGTGAAATTAACTGAAGAATTCAAATGAAATTTGGACAGAATATTCTTGAAAATAGAATTCTATAAAATTAAATTTTTCTATTTCAAACATTTTTATTTTTGGCTAATTCCAAAAAAAATTTTAAGAAACTCAAAAAAAAAAAAATAAAAAATTGCGTGGAGCCTATAAGTCGGAAATTCGAGAAAAATATCTATAAAGTTACTAACAATTTTGGAAATGGATTCACGAAACTTCTTATAGTTAGAAAATCGAGATCAGATGTAAGAAGTCGATAAAAATCTGGAATATTTGGGAATTATTCGGCAGAAGTCAACAATAATTCAGGATAAGTTGAAAGCCATCTTTAAAAGTTGAAAATGTCTATTGACGACTGTAACGTACATTTTCGTAACTTTCTCCATCTCCTTCGTTTCCTGACTCATTTCTATTCTATTTTACCAAATCTTTCCGAACTCTTTGAATTCTTTCTATTGTTTTCCAGCTTTCACCAATTTTTCTCACATTCTTACTTAATTTTTTCTAGACTTTCCCCAAATTTAATAAATGTATCCCTATCTTTACGCCAGAAATGAAGAAGTTACCATATACGAAATGGACGGTGTTTGTCAACTTTTTGAAATTTTTCGACTTTTTCCCGATATTTTCCGGCATCATACAGATACGGACTTTTCCGAAATTTTCGAACATTTTCAAGTTTTTATCGACTTTTACGTGTAGAGGATCCCTTTGGGGTCAAGGTAGAGGTATATAAGCATTGACAGAACGTATACCATAATACCGACAGGTTGAACAGGTAGGTATTAAATATAGGTTTACAAAACAGTAATTAAAAATTTAAGAATAAGTATAAGTATGAACTTTAATGTTAAATTTAGATATAAGTAAGTGTAAGCAAATATAATCAAATGTATAAATATTTATATAATGACTAAGTAAATATATTTAAGTTCGAATATAATCTTATTTATTAAATTAAATTGTGTTTTATTTGTCCAACTCCTGTAATCTTCGATCCGTGCTCCAGAAGTACCGTGGACACAAATTTACCCACCTCCTATGTAGATCTAATTGTCTAACTCATGACATAATTTGCCAATAAGATTGTCGTTACAAATACAGAGTTTGGATATCCACTAATGGATTAGTTACTTCAAATATATCGATCTCTCCATGGATATTTTGAACCACCTAAAATCGACGTATGCTGGACCAGCTACTGGAAAGAAGTCAGCAATGATAGTTAATGATTTTTATGTGATTTTTATGCAGAGAGAGAAGCTTTATGGCTTTATGAATTATCAGCTTCTGTTTCAGACTATATACCAGATATTATTATTCTCTACTTAAAGAGAATTGAATTTATTCAATGAAATTTGTAAGATTCTTGAGCAACCACCTTCACAGAATATGTTTATCTCAGTATAGATATAATATTCTAATTATATTTCAGGGTTAACTCAGGATAGTCGAAACTACATTATTTCGGTCACAAGAGGCTTAAAACAAGGAAATTAAATCAGAAAATTGAGTTGAGACGAGGAAAATGGCAGGAAAAAATAAAATGTAAGAATATCGGGAAGTAGTCCAAAAAATCGAAAGAAATTTTAAACATTTAAATAAAGCCACTTAAAGTCACAAAAAATTCACGGAAAAACGGTAAATTGCGTGGAGATATAAAAAAAAAGGGTCTGAAAATTTAGGAAAAGAATGCACAAAAACTTATACGAAAAAATCGTATAAAGTCTGGGATAGTTCATGGAAAATGAAACTTGAGACCAATTTTAGGGAGGCGCGATATTTTACAAAATTTTTCCGAATTTTCTGATTTTTCCTCGACTATTTCTAGACGTTTTTCCAAGTTTTAATGCTTACATTTATCTGACTTTTTAAACATGTTCCCTACTATTCTCAATATTTGCGAATTAGATTGAAATTAAGAATTTTAATTTTAAATACAAAATTTGACTAATTTGACTATGAAGGTGGACAAATTTTATAAATTCAGAAATTACCAAAAAATCTGAATATTCTAATAAAAATTGGAAAATCTTATACAAATTATAACTCGAAAATTTCGTGAAAATCATGAAATTACTTGACAACATTTATCAAGTACTCTGCATAGAAATGAATATGAAATAAACCATTCCGTATCATATAAGGCGTTCCGATAACAATATGATAATAATGATCCTAGACAATGTATTCTACCGGAAAGTGAGGATGGGTGTAACCTGATACAATAGCTATTTTTTCCTCCAGAATTTCATTACATGCCAAGCTCTACTATAAGGAAAAAAACAATAACACATAAATTTCCTATAATATTATTATAACTATTCGTATGTACTTATGTATCTCGTCTAGAAGTTAGTGCTTCTTTTCTTTATATATTTCAGTTACAATGTATTTTATTTCTAAGTTTCATGAAAAGGTCGTAAAAAGGTATATCTATTTTCAATAGAAAAAAGAAACTTTTAAATAATATTGTAATGCATATTCCATCGATTCCTTGAAAACGATCTTTTCAATGTACCCCATCATTCAAAATCCTCTTCAATGGGATAGTGCACGGAAAAATAGGGGTAATCTTAATATACATAACATTTATAATGGATGATATTCTGTTGAGAAATAATTATTTATTACTTACTTTTATAAATTATATACAATATGACCCTTAGAAGACCTTAGAAAACTGTTTCTATCTATAGATGGACTTACTATAAATTGAGGACTTACATAAACACTTGTAAAACATAAAACCGATAGCCCAAAGTTATTATTGAATATCGAAAATTGTCGTACAATAACCTTCCAGGTAAGATTATAATAATACGATAATTAATATAGGTTCTGCGAATCGGTAACATGTTTTTAACAGATGTAACCTGCGATCTAAACTCAAAATTTCAATTAATTCAATAAACCCTATTTCATTTTGAAATAAATTTAAATTTAAATAACCATTCGTTGTGTCTATTAACAGTTCTGAAGCGGATCCAATCGTCCTATGACGCGGTTCAAGACAATTACATTAAAATTTAATTAAAAAATAAACGGGTAAAATACCGTAAAAATTTTAATTCAAATCATTGAAGAATAGTATTGTCATTTTAATACAAGTAAGTACGTATTAATGCACAAAAACAGTAGACTTCAAGCACCTGTATAATGAAGGTCAGTTTTTTTTTCTTTTATAATTATTCTAAGAAAAGTATTATTAAATTTTCAAATAAAGATATGAAATACCTACTTTGGATTCAAAATGTTTATATTTATATATTTGGTATATATTTATACAAACACTGTACTGAACTTTAATGTTATTATACATTAATATCTACCATCCATTCAGGCACCAGTCCAGGGTTTTTTCATTTTAAGAGAAACGCAGAAATATATAGAATATTTATCTACTCGGTTTATTGTTTACTTGGAAGAGAAACTAGGTAGGTATAATCGTATCTAATTGTTTATTTAATTTCGTAATATTTATACAGAGTTTTTTTTCTTCTTGTTTTTGTGATGAAAATGTAATTAAAAATTTTCAGGAAATGAATGAACGAACCTCTGCATGTCAATTTATTTTTACCAGTGAAAAATAATTAAAAATAAAATATTACAGAGAAATTTAAATGGGAAATACATGGAAATTTTGTATTACAGTTCAATCGCTATTATATGAACACAGAAACCGAAATAAACAAATAAAAGAGGAAATGTTAAGTAATCTGCAGCAGAAACTGAAAACTTAATACTGTCGTCTGATTGCGATTAACGTATAATTTCATAACCGGAATTTAATCAACTTTAATAATTAATTACATAATTTGCTCAATTATCGATTTTGAAAGAATTTAGAATAATAGTCAACTTCTCCCCATACAGAAAGGTGTTGGGAATAATTGTCGAGTGAGAGAAGCAAAATGAAAAATAATAGCAGGGGAAGGTCGTAAGGGTTGGCCCACTGTCTAGGTAGGCCCACTGCGATTTTGAAGTTTTGAAAACTGGCACCAAC
>JANTOP010035860.1:0-11151 GCA_027564815.1 Symmerus nobilis | reverse complement strand
TGAGATGAGATATTGTGAGATTTTTTATTCCATTCCACGGTGAAATATAATTTCATAAAACGGGAATTGAGCTACAGGTATCAAAAATGGGAAATTCTGATGAAAAACTTCATGAAATCCGAAAAATTCAAGAAAATAGAAAAGGCGATTAAAATTTCAAAAATTTAAAACATTAATTTTTATCAATTTTATGATTTTTTTAAAATTTTATATTGTAAATTTAGCTAACTATTAGTATTATTTAATGAATAATCGCGCAGTTTATTCAGGAATAACAGTTCAACCAGTTAGCAAGTTAAGGGTAGCTGATTGTGTTTAAATTACTTATCATCAGCTTTTGAAAGGCATCTATCTGACTACTGGTAGTCAATTTCATAATAAATATATTCACTATACTTTTCCTTCTCTGGTATTATACGATGAAAACTAGACCTTACACACTTTACTCCATTAATTTTAAAATATTTATTAATTTTATCGTTAATACTGTATTTATATATGAATATAGATTGTCGAGTAGCTATAGATATCCTTCCACCACAAAAGTTTACGGATAAATTAATATATCCGAATATTCATCAATTAGAAATTGTTAAAATAATTGCTGATGGCACAATATACGATAAGCAATTCATTGAAATTGAAATACTCAACGATCGATCAACAGCAGATACCGTAACAATTTGCATCGGAAAATTAAATAGTCAATCCTGTATGAATAGCGTACAGCAAATTCTTCGGACAATTGCACCAAAACGATCAATTAAAGTTTATTTTATATTAAATTTACCAATATTAGAATCATCCCAGAAACATAATTTTGAAGGTAAAATATGATTTAATCATTTTTTTTTTGTAGTTTTAATCGATTTCTTTAAGTTCAATTACGAGATCAACATCTTCGAATTATAACGAAACGAAATATGATTACCAGATCGATGGGTCGATGTATTTGCTTGTGGCAATGCTTATGTACATGTCTTACATCTTTTGCGACAACTGATGCAATGGATATGTGCCAGCAAATGGATGATTATAATTTGGCTAAAGCGGGTTTTGATTCTGCCTTGAAAAATACTAAGAAAATACATTCCACGAATTTAGTTTGGGATTGGAATGCACTAATTATATTCATTATTTTCATTCTAGTTGTGGCAATTATATTAGGTCAGTTCAAATAAATTTGAATTTTCGTTTGAACGAATTTCATGCAACTAGTATCAAATAACACAAAAAATAAATTTAATTATAGTTTTACATTTTGAAAAATTTAGGTTGTTTAAAAGCCTTAATCGGAATCTGTTTAGAGAAAGTGGATAAATGGAAATACAATTACCTTCAACCGACACCATTTGATTATGGTTCATCGTCAAGGTTTTTATTAGATTTTCCCATATTTTTTTCCATGTTGTTAAATTAAATATTTAAAATGAAACAATTGCAAGCGAGAATAGAAATAATTTATAATATTGGATTTTCCTCTCCATGATTTCCACTTTAGATGCAAACGATTTTTCATAAATACAATTTTCTTTGTCGTATTCCCATGCGTTGCATTATGTAAATGTTTTCAAGTAAACGAAGTTGATTTACAAACAATGTCTGAATATGAGAAATCATTGACACGGACGGCTACAGTATATAATGCTAGAAACTTATCCGAAGAGAGTTATCCACTATCAAGCAATGATATTTGTAACATAAAAGATATACCACTACCAGTACCACCACCAGTACCATCGCCAGTACCAACGCCAGTACCATCGCCTATACGAGCGCCAGTAAATAAGAATGGGAGTAATGAACCGCAAGAGACCACGAAATTAATTGAGGTATATTATATTTTGATTTCATAGTAAATATTGAAGAAAATTTATTTACGTTATTTACTAATTCTTCTCTGCTGTTCTCCTCCTTTTCTTGAAGCCTTTCTGTCCTGAATTATATAATTTCAGATTACTACATGGATTATAGTTGCTATACACTTTTGACAATGCGATTAGAATGTTGGTTTCTGTAGAAAGGATAAAATGTGCGACAAAATTCTCATAACTGCAAACGTCAATTTTAGCCCCATGGGTGTGAAATCTACTTTGAAATCTAGTTGTGATATGTATTTCTGCGATAACTCAGCAATATATAACACATGTTGTCTGTGTTGAGATTGCATCGTCTTTGTAGTTTGATGCGGAAGTACACTCAGAGATCGAACTTAAAGTCGGTGAAACTTACATAGAAGGAAAGTAAAATCATGGAAGAAATCACAGTTCAATACCGCTTAAGTTATTACATTATAAAAGGGCCTTAAGAATTAAGTCAATAAAATGTTATTTGTAACATATGATAGTGCCTGGCCGGGGGAATCTGATACTTGCTTATTATCTCAATAAAGTAACATGCATATTACCGTAAACTCTCAGAAAACACATAAGTTATTTAACCAGAAAGTAACCTTTTTATAATATCATTTATGAGTAAAAAGATTTAGTGCTACAATATTGCTCACTGTTAAACCTATTTCGACCAAAAACGTATGTTGTGCCCCTTAAAAAATTACCAACGAAGAAGCATAGAAATCCTCAGCAAAATGAACTTCTTACAGAGAAATATTTTCAAAATACAGGTTTCAATGAAACTGTTAAGTGGTAATTTCTCCAGAGTATTCATTATCATATTTAAGGTCGGTCGTAAGGTACGGTCATATTAAAGGAGGTAGCCGATGATTTTTTTTATTGTTCTAGACTCATTTCTTAACGACATATAGCACATGTTTTAAGCACATGATAAGCGGAAGTACCTCAAAAAAAAGTTCAAAGTAGGGTATATCGAGCAACGAATCAATAAAAACAAACGGTCAAGAAAGAATTAACTTTTTGGTTTTCTAGCCGTACTGAACATCTTTGTTTTCCATCTTTAGGTACCTTTTCCTCCGGAACCCCTCAACTTTCGAAAATGATATTTTGCACACTTATTCTTGAATATATTTAAGAACTTCTGGGTGGGTCGAATTTTAATATGTTTTTACAAGCTAAGGTTTTAAATAAATAAATGAAAAAAACATCGGAAAAAAATTATTTTCTTATGTCTGCAGAAATGAGTCTAGAATAATAAAATGGAAGAAAAATAATTTTCTCCTCAATATTTCGTCGGTTACTTTCTTAAAGAGGTAGTTGGTCTGTCCATTTTACATAAAAAATCGAGAACCCTTTTTTTCTAAAACTACTAAACCGATTCTCTTCAAATTTTGCAAGCTCTAATCATTTTTAAATCCTCCAGACAGAATTCTTATTTTATAGCCAAGATAGAGCCTGCAAAATTTTAAGAAAATCGGTTGGGTAGTTTTAGAGAATAAGCTACCTCGATTTTGTATGTAAATTGAACAGACCAACTACCCTCTTCAAAAATTTGACTTCAAGCCCCTCCAAATTGACTTCAAGTCAATTCTTTGCCCCATGGAGAACCATCCTGAAGTCATATCGTACACAGGCCGTTCAATACATACATTGCCAACTGAAGAGTACTATCGATTAAGTGACCTTTACATTGAAATCTAGTCTTGTATATATTTAGAAATCACTTATATCTTTTGTCACAAGTGGTAACGTCACAAGTGATAACGTGTTTTTACTTCTTTAAATGGCTATCACGAATTATTAACAGTATTATATCTTGTGAGTAATAATTACTTAATTATGTTTAAATGAGAGAACAAAATATTCCATGGTATTATAACTTGTGAAAATTTGCTAATAAACCGTTTTAAAAAAACTCATGTTTTATATGAACTCCTACCCCGTCGCAAGTCCTAACGCTCTGTCTATATTCTTTTGGGATATTTGATATGATATGATAGATATCAATTAAATGTGATGGAAAGTAACAATTTATTAACTCAGATCCTATATCTCTAACATATAAAAAGAAATTAAGATTCTAGATCAATTAGTTAACAAGTTGAAAGCAATTAAAGTTGAAATTGTTTGCAAATGGTCACGAGTGGTAACATGGACAGAATACTGTATCTGTAAAATTAAATGCAAAACATATTTTATGTGAAATGCTCAAAATGAAGTGTGCATTCTCGTAATAATAGTTTCTGTGTAATTTTCCCGAGAAGTTTTAATTCCTTCTTTTCTCGTATCAATTTTTAATTGAAAATGACAATATAAAAAAATATTCCAAATGTCAGCAGTATTTCCTAAATAAATTTCCAATATAGAGTTTTTCTTTAAAAATACAACTTCATGAAAAAGACGAATTTGCTGAATATTTTACAACATTATGGAAATTCCGAAATTTGATCAAAATCGACACATTTTCGTCTTCGGAAAATTTTATGGAACATTTAAATAAAATAATTCGTATATTTTAAGAGCAACTTTAGAAATTGAAACATTGAATAAAAATAGTAAGTCCCAAAATTTCGTGAAATCGGAGAGTCACTTTTTGAGACATCGGACATTATTTAATTTTCGTAAGGATTGGAATTTAATTATTTATGTCTTATCAAAATTAGAAAATTTCAAGAATTCTCGGATAAACAATTCAGGAAATTTCATAAAGATTAAGAAATTCGGAGGGCGTGGACAATTTTCGAATTAGCACAATGATTAAAAAATAAAAAAATAAAAATTGAATTAGAACAAAGTAATTAACATTATATCTCCTTTGTATTAAATTTTTTCGTTTTCCCAAATTCTGACCGTTAGGACAGTCATCGGTATTTGATTACATTTTCAGACTTTGATGAAATATACGGATTTTTATAAAATTTTAAAACGTTGACGACGGTTTCCAATTATGTTATTCACGTTAAAGTTATCCAATTTTTAATTTGGCAATCTCTTTTTCAAATAAATTTTCTGATATATATAATAAGTATACTTATATTCGATTTCTATGAAATTCAGACATATTTCTATATCGAAAGTATCAACTTTCACTAATTGTTAAACAAAATTTCCTATTTTATTTTAAAGTTTCCAATTTTTATGGAATAGGCAGACACTTCGTAGTAATAAACCGTATAGATTCTCGATTCTCGATTTCAATGTTTATATGTTGAATAATCTGTGAATAATATTTCTTTCTGTGTTGTTGTGTAATCTAAATTATCATATAATCTGACATACTTACTTCTACTTCTACCGTATTTCACCTAAATTTATTTTCTTGTGTAATACATAACATTAAATGAATTCATTATAGAAAACGCAACCAAATGAAGAGCATATCCCAAATGGATCAATATCATCGATGGAACGAATTCGATTGCGTGGTGGTACCTCCGTTTACAGTGATTTGGATGGGAAGAAACGGAAATGTTCAATTGAGCGTATATTTGAAATATATGATGAAGAGGATGAAGAAAATGATACTGATTATGTACTAACCGCATTAAATGAGAGTCAAGATTCATTGAGGCTGATGGTAAATTTTTTCTCTTATTTTTTATATAGTAATTTATAAGGATTAAATGGAATATTATACGATAAGACAATGTTTTTTTAATCAATAAACACACCAACGAGAATTTATGAACTAGGCATTTCAATGATTTAATTCAAATTGATGAATTTGTCTCATATTTCATAACTAGGATAAGAAAGTACGGATAATGTAGAACAGTGAATATTCTTTTAATTATAGGGATATGTAATGAACAAGTGCATCCTGCTTTCATTCTTTTATAAGTAATTTAGAAAGGATGTCTGATATTACATAGTATACATTAACATGTCCACACAGTAAAGAAGCATTCGTTCTTATTAACGTTGGAAATTATATACGATAACTTTAATATATTGCATTTTAAAAATTATTCCTCTGAGTAGAAATAAAATCAATATGTAAGTCGATTTATTTAAAAACGACAAAAATAATCTTCAAATCGAAGAAACATGTTTTATTACTTTAAGCATTATTCGCTGACCCTATACTAGTTGGCCCTTTAGATCAATTCCTCTTAAAAATAGCAAATTATTTATGTTCTACAGGAAAATGATTGCCATCAAACATTTCCAGAGAACACGTGCGATGAAATTGAAGATTCAAAGAAAACAGCCCACAACCAATGTACATCAGATGTTAAACGAGAAGAGACGTTCATCCAACGGTTACTTAAAACAAAAATCGTCTACCGCCGAATATCGGAACCAATAGGGTTGGTTGATATTCCAAGGAATCAACCGTATTCAATTCGTGGTTATCTCATTGATATAAGTGATCGTACGTCAATGAAGTATCAATTTTTCACACCTGTACCACTTCGACAACATTGGTTAATTCAATCGAAAGTAAATGTTTTCCATATCTTACATTAAAAATAAATCAATTTTCAATTTATAGGGAAGATCGCTAATTCCTGTTCACCCTCCAATTTCCTTGATGTCAAACGATTTTACAAGAGTATATACATCGGATCAAGATGTTTACGATGCTGCGGATTTATCAGTGGAATATCCATGGGATGCACCGTGTATATCGACGTTAGTGCAAGATATTTCATTATATAATTTTGGAATGGATGGATGAAACTAATTTAAAACAGTAAAATATTTTTTATATGAACTATGAGTACCAATGAAAAAGGACGGTTATTAAATATTTGATATCCTTTTCGTACATATATTACAGATTCATGTAAAAACGAATAATGAAATTATGAGGATTTAATTAGAAGCCATAGTACTTAAAATAGGACCGAATCGTAACATTATATTTTATATTAACATTTTTAATTTTACTTATCTCCCGCATCCTTTTATTTCAATATCAATTATACCAAGGGCTTTTATACATACATATTCATTTTTATGTTTAATAAATTTTTAACTATCTAATGTATTAATATAACTTTTCCATTGTTTGTTCAATTAGTGAGAAAAAAAGCTCTCGTCCTGGAAAATATTTAATTAATGTTAATTGAATTTTATATAAATATTATATTGTACAATCAAATATTTTATATTCATGTTCTAGTATTATTATTCTAATTATTTTGAAAAGAAAATATATTGCCTGCGACTTTCTTGTCATTTTTCAGCAAGAAAAGTTTCATGGATTTATTGAAAAATTTTTTTAAAATTTTTATTTAATGAGTTTAAATTACAAAATACCATTAGAAAGAAGTATATTATAAATTTAATCGATACGTATAGGATAGATGCCTAATAAGAGGTAAATTTTGTAGAAAAGAATATTTTCGCGGTGGAGTTGATTGTCACGAGCATTAAAGCTAATGTTTTATGATTTAAGATTTTATAGATGAAATTTTATTTTATTATTAATTGTCTACTTTTGGTTTAAACGCCATTGTTTTCCAAATGATAATTCTTTCAATTCATTTAAAATGAGCAATTTGAACATATTTTAAAATTCAACTTTTTCAAACGAAACATAAACTATTAAATGATTAATATTTGCCGTTAAAATCCAATTTGATGAAAAATTTGAAATAAAAATAGTTTTTACTTCCTTTGTCGAAGTACTTGGTATTTTATCGGTTGGTTTTTCGATCGATATTATAAATATCATTAAAACTGTCTCTTATTCTAATTTTTCTCTTTACTTTAAGATAAAAAATTTGATAGGAAATTTCAGTAATGACATATTTAAAGCGACTTAACACAAAAAACCGAGAAATTCGGTGTTTTGTGCAGTATATTGTTATTAACTTTGTTTAAAAAAACAATATATTAAAAATCTGTCTGTACAATTTTTTCGTAATATCGTACTGACAACAATTTATTCTCAGTAAGTACATGAAATAAAAAACCAGTAAAATAGCATGAAAATTGATCTCCCAATAGCATTTTGAATCTTGGAAAACTTGAAAAATAAATATTAGAGATAAATCGATAGATTTATTTTGATAAAATAATGTTTTGTTTTCAGTCCTGACACCGCGCATCTTAAATGCTACACTTGAAGTGTTTCTAGGGTTTTTTTTTGGAATTTCAATTACCTCAAAGAAGACAGTTAAAAGATTCAAAATATGCAATAAGAACATTTTCCCATTTTTTTTTCATATTTGGTCAATTTTAGGATGCATGTCACCTTAATGAACACAATTTTCTGGCGCATCTATTCGCTGATTGTATGTATAACATATGCTAATTAGGAAAAATGTATGTTGGATTGTAAGAAAATTTGTGCATAATATTTTTCAAATTAATTTTATTTTATTTAATATATATATATATTTTTAAACTTTCCGAATTCATATAATATCTATTAATATAATTATTTTAAGATGATTGTTGATAAAGGCCGTGTCTATATCGAAATTTAGAATTTTGATTAATTGTAGCTTTATCAACTGAAATTCTTTTCTGTTTTAATCCAAATCGCCAATAAATTCTCAATTCTTTTTAGATCATCCATTATATAGATTAACTAACCAGTTGTAGCTATTAATTCGTTGCATTTACAATAAGAATGAAAAGAAAAACTACGCCTTAAACAAACATGATAGCTAGCGTGAACTATAGTTCTCCGCAACCTTTCCTGAACACAGGTGTTAAACGTATTTTTCCTATATATGTACATATTTTGAGTACTCTGTAGCAAATACAATGTTGTACTAACAAGAGTATCTGGAACTAACTATAGTAACCTAGTTGAAAAGATTTGAGTACTCGACTACGAAATGTACCGCAACTTTGCATACTCTCTTCAATGCGATAATAAAATACAATAATATACTCAATACCGAGTCTATATGCACATGTAGAATAAAGTAGTAATGGTACAAAAAGCGGCCATCTTTTATTTTGACTATTCATTTCGATTATTAGGTAACGAATACAAAGTACCGAGTACTTGTAATTGCAGAGATTTGTGTACTCGAATTCAAAAAGTTCTCTACTACAGATCATATTAAAGGATATAAAGTCCACACTACTCGTGTATGTGAAAAACATGGATATGAAATTATCCCATATTTGTTTACAGCCGATTATTTAAATTTAATTTGACAAACTTCATATTTCCGAGCTAGAGTTCTTAGAAATATGTAAATCATATAAATAATATTTCTATTAATTTCGATTAATTAATCTTGTCCACTTTAAACACTACACTAAATAAAAAATTCTAGTCGTAATACATTTCTTCTAATTATGACTCATGTTTGGAAATTATCTGAAATTAGGCATCATTCCTCTATATAAAAAAATTTTTTTCGCTAATTATTTTTCATTTTTATAGTTGAAAATCGAATAAAAGGATGAAATACTTATAATTTTCATTTTCTACAAGATAAAATTGAAGAATATTTATTAGGATATTGTCTGACTTTTGTTATAGATATCTTCATAATTATTAAAGTTGTAATATTTTTACTTTTTTTTTAATAAAATCAAGTCAGGATCATTATTAACTATAGAATCTCTATTTCTCCGTGGGCAGTGCGAACTTTATTATTACTTGATCATTTTTCTAATATATTTAGGGTAAGGTAGGGTCGAGTGGTTCATGGGGTGACTTCTTCTTCTTATTAAGCCAGCTGATTTTTCAATAGTCATCGTGCCCGCTCAAGTGTCCAGTACATTGAGATTGAGACGCTCTCCCAACAATTTCCCACAGAAAAAATTCGAAAAGTGTTTCGAAGTGTTGAAATAAAGCGCGATAAAAACGGATTTTCAGCTGGTTAAATTTGGTAAATATATGTTTCGTATTGGTTTGATGATTATCTAGCTAATTGCAAAAGGGATTGGTGTGTGTCTGACAATTGTCGATGTAACCTCAATATCTGTGAAATGGCGGTCAGTTGGATGGAGTGGTTTACCCGCAAAGTTTTGCTAGAAAGTATATAAATATCAGCTTTAATTGCTTTAGTCTATAAACAATTTTAGTTCTATATTTTCATGGATTCACCTTTGAGAAGCTTTGATCAAACATTTAAAGCAATTTGAGCTGATATTAATTCATTCTCTGGGCTAATTTTGCGAGTGAACGACTCCACCCAACGATTTTTGAAACGTCCAAAAACAATCATGTTTCAAAAGTGGCTATCTTTTTCTTATAAATTAGAATTTTGAATTCTGAAGTAATCGAAAGTTAGGGTATGCGATTCACTAAGGATTATAGAACATTCAACTGATAAAAAATTCAATTTGTGTCACATTTATATGCAAACATAAAAACCCGAACCACTCCGCCCTACCGTACCCTACTAATAGTATTTTACTTACTTTAATTCTTATCTTACATTATTATTAGTTGTTAATATTCAAGTTCTAGGCAAAAGACAAGGACAAAATTTAAGATTCCAGAGTCAAAATTCTATTAAAATACGCACATTATGGGAAAACTAGCTCATATTTGCCAATATATTAAACTTCATCATACCCTAAAAATGTCATCTAAAAATGTTCCCCCGAATTAATTATTTTCAATAAGAATTCTTAAGAACTATAAACGTCCGAGTAGAAAAATAGGTACATATATTCCAATAAATGGATCTATGAAGATAAAATTCAACAAAAACACCCCAACAAAATATTTTCTAGCAAATAATTCATTCATTTTCTAACTAAAAAGTTAACTTTTATAGTCAAATAAAATAAAATTTGGAAGAAGTTTAAGAAATTTCTTGCAGGCCTTCACTGGATAAAAAGTTATATTTATTTAAAGCTCTGGGAAAATTATATATAGAATTTAGATTTCACCAAAGGATTGAAACTTTGCGTATGGAAAATTTTATCATATCCTCGTAGGAAATGTAAGTTGTGCTTTTTAAGCTAAATTAGTACTTTGGAATAAAGTATTTTCCATGAGTAGTAAATAGGAGCCGGAATTTTTGTTGTCGAAATATAAACTATTTGAGCTCTAAATAATGCGGAAACTTAACAAACATGAACCAAATATTACGAAAAATAACGGCAGTTTTTTGTGTTTATTTAAAAAAAAAAAAAAAAAAAAAAAAATGAACCAAATACTTTTAACAAATTTACAAGAAAATTCAAGATTGAGTCAGTTATACATTTCTTGTTCCAATTTATCAAATTGTTCCAATGATCAACTATCCGGTGAAAAAAAATTCAGCCTAATTAGATGAACTTTTCTTAAAAAAATTTAGAATTGAAAAATCTCTGGCGATTTACAAACAGATTAATAACTGGGAAATAATCAATTTAATTTTGCCGA
>JANTOP010035849.1:0-11151 GCA_027564815.1 Symmerus nobilis | reverse complement strand
CCCCAGGGGGTGGGGTGGGGGGTCGAGTTAGGCAGCATTGATTCCCCAGTCCCCCAGAGACTAACAAATTTCATTTTCACCTATTTTTGATTTGATGCAAAGATTTTGGATATTCCGTTGTCTTCAGATGAAAAAATTACCAGGTTTAATTTAATTTTCTGATACTTTTTTTATTACAAACACAAACAATTTCGTAACCGGTAGGCGTACTTCAAAAAAATTTGTAAATTATTTTCAGAATCTAGTAGTCGTCTTCTGATTTCTGTTAGTTAAATCAAATAAATGGATCAGGGAAAAACCGGAATAACCTTCAAAAGAACCTACAAAAGTTATAGTAAACTGATACAAGAATTTTTGCTTCTCAAAAATACTGAAAAACGAACTAACCTTGAAGATCTGTACAACGCCGTTTCTACTGAGAATTCTACTTATACTTCAAATAACAGAACATATTCGATTTTTGCAAATTTTTACATGATTTAGTTAGATCGAGACTAGCAGTCAAGTTAGTCCAAATAAAGAGGACTTAGAAGTAAATATTTATTTTTCAATTGAATTCGGACTCGACTCGCACTCGTCGAGTCTTTAAAAATTTGAACACGGACTCGCCGAGTCCTGAAAACCCGAGTTCTCAGAGACCCTAATACAGATATGTAAATATGTAACAAGATGTAAATAGATATTTTATACAATATTATAATGTTGTAATAATCCTTAAATATAAAACCTAAACTGGTTAACTAAATCTGAGGACCCGGGCCTCAAAAATTTGCGGAGTGCTGAAGTGCTACAGCGAAGACGCGGCCCTGGATATGTTTGATAGTAACTTGGCTTGAGACCTTCAAGCTATTGCAACAATAATCAACTACACAGTCGTAAATTGCATTCCTTCTACCGAATTCAATGTAAATGTAAAATTGGTCATATCGGATGGTAACGTAAAGCTGGCCCCCTGTATAAGAATATATAAGTATTCTTATACGGAGAATACTTGTGTATTGGGGGTATCATCAAAAACAATACACATCCATTGCTATTAATATTTAATTGGTCAACAGCCACGTAATAATCGAAATAAGTCACTGATACTTCCATATGGAACCGCCTCTGCTCCCTCGAGGAGTAAGGTAGAATATCATGAGGATGATATCAAGAAAATTAAAGTTTTACCATCATTTAATAAATAATTGAATAAAATCAAAAAATTAAATTATTGTATTTTCAACTGGACTCTCAACATTTAGTATTGAGTATAAGATAGACACGATGTAACATTGATATAATCAGCAATCACTTTGCACTGTTTAAAACTTTATAGAAATCAACTGAAATACTTTAATTATCCTGGCATACAAGAATCTGATACTTTGCCAATTGTTTACGTAGAATTAACGCTTAAGATTTTGAACCGTTTAAATTACAATAAAACTATGTAATATTCCCATTATAATATCTTAATGATAACATTTTATAAATCGTTTTATTGTTGTTTTCAAAACAATTTTTCGTGGAAAAACTTTTCACACTTAAAATCATTAACCCACCACCCTTCTAATATTAGAATATAAGAAGCCAAATAATAAAGAACTTTCCACCCACATCCCAAGAAACATAGAAAACAAATCGTTCTCTAATTGCGAATGCCATTCACATTTAATTATTATGGCTTTTGTACAATGAAAGAAAAGTAACAGTCAAAACATAAATAAAATTCTTTATATTTTGAGGCAAGGGAAATGAGATGGTTTAGTACACCAGATAGAAAAACGACCAAGTCATTAAAATCAGATGTATAATTAGCCTTATCTGGTTATGCTACTCTAAGAGAGGAAAAAAAATAAACCATAAGGTTAATACATTTATTTTCGAAAATGTACATTTTCCAAAAATAAAGCTAGAGGGACATTTCCATTTAGCAGACGAAACATACGCGAAGCTAATATATACAAATTATACAACGTGGGCGCGTAACTAGAGAGTATTAAGCTAATTATTCTAAATATTGAGTTTGGTTGTGAATTGAAGCACTTTTAATATTGGCCAAACCCATTAATCTCACAGATAATAGAGATTAAAGATATTCCAGATGTGTTTTAGTTGTACTAGATCTTTTTGATTTAAATTTTTTGTAGCTTACATTTAAAATCGATCTACTCAAAACTTCATTTAACGACTTAATGCTTTCTGTTTGTAAGCCCACGAAATATTAATATACATAACAAATATACTTTATAAGACATTTTGCTATGTAAACAGGATGAAATGACGATTCTCCAGACTAGATGGCTAATAATCACTATGTTTCCCAAATTTCTTGGCTTGGATCAAAATAGTATTATACCCTCTATGCTAACTGATATGCTAACAAACTGGTAAGTTTTATAGAAGTCGTCATTAAGAGGAAAACCGAATATGATATGTATAAGTATATAATCCAAATAATGAAAGAACGACGCGTTACAATTTAGTTAGGAACAACAGCTGCCAATTTATTCAAGGTAATATATTATAGGCAATTTCTTTGAAATGTAGAGTTGATACAAGGCAAGCACATCTGAATTACAATTTTGAATTAGGTCGTTCAAAACTACAAGTTACTGTACGATAAAACTGTAACTCTGTTGAATATAAACGTAGCTGATTTTTTGTAGTACTAATAGCGTTGCCAATTTGTAAATTATTCGTAGACATTAATGCCTATTCGTACCGTATTGCAGGAACGGAATATGGTTGCAAATTCAGTCGAAGAAGGAAAACATCTCAATCATCCAACAAAACTTCAAATATGGGAATTTTTAAGAGCGTGAAGAGCGAGAAAATGAAATATAATAACTGTAGGCTCTATTATGCAATAAGAAAGTTGTAATTACTATAGATAAGCAGTATTCTGTAAGGTGAACCCACAATATACAATAATTTTTGGTTCATGTCCGTAACAAATAGTCTGCATAAAAACAACAAGTTTTGATAGAAGATATGATTGACTATAAAAGATAATAACTTATTGAAACTAAATTTATTTTAAAGAATTTATTTTAAGTAACGGTAAGATCGAAGCCTGTACAAATTATTGTAAACAAATTGTATCATATTGCAAAGTTTCATTTAATTAGAGATGTGTTATAAGAGGCATTTCTTGTTAGCAGCTAATCTTGCTAATGCTAATCAAAAATAATAGTGTTAATTTAACAGGTTAAAATTAGCAGTTGCTAATAACTCGCCCCAGTCTGGGAACATCGTAAAGCTCTAAATAAATTTGTATAGTTTCTAAACATAACATTGATTACATTGATTGATTTGATTATATTATAACTTTGAAATTTTATTATTAGCAAATAGCAATATTAGCATTAGCAATATTGTTCTTAGCTGTTAGCAAAAGCTATTATATTATAATCAACTGTTAATGTTAATGCTAATAGTAAGTATATATTATTGCTAATGGTAATAGTAGGTGGTAGGGGAGAGCGTGGAGGAAGCTGACAGGGTGAGTGTGTGGTTAGGGACGTGAGAGGGATTGATGTTAGTCAAAGCTGAGTTAAGCCGAACTTCACCGATGCGAAAATTTTGTACGCACTGAGTACAAAACTATAACTGCTAAGTTCAAACCTGTTATTTTCAGTAATCCTTAGCTGCTAACTATTGCTATCTTTGATTGATAGCTAAATATTAACAGGTTGGTAATTAGCAACCCATCTCGATATTTAATCAAACTATCTCTCATACCCTACGCATCATTAATAATATCGCACCTAATAAATTTTATTTAAACTTTATCTGCCCCTTTATGTTTACAAACTCGTTTTAACATTGAAAAAATATTTGAGGAGCTGATAAAAATAAAATTGTTGATTTATTGTCCAATCTTAAAGTCTATCGACCTTTATCCATTCCGGTAATCTTTCTAATCTTGAATTACCTGTCTGGTAAAGAAATGTCAAAAGGATCCAGAATGTTAGGCCAGTTGGGACTTACCCGATTCAGATCGCTTGGTATAATGCGATAAGTGTGATGCTTCGTGCAATTTTGAATGCGCCATGGTTACCAGCATTGTGGACGTGGTGGAAGCGAGGAGTGGACATGCCAGGAATGAACGCAATCCACAAAACGAATCCCGAGTCCTGTGACATCAAGATAGGCCATCAAAGTCCTATAAGTCCTATATATAGGCCATTTGTTATAGGTCGGTTTTCTTTTCTATATTTTTTTTCTTCTTTCAACAAGGCAACTTTCTTTGGCAAATGCCACCACCAAGTACCCCTATTTGTTCAGTCTCCCTAAATGGATCGGCTTTATTTTTGCGCCAGCTATCCAATGGATAACTGCTGATCCGGCAATGTCTAGCCCGGAGTTCGCTCAACGCGAAGTGAGTGGTGGATCCGAATTAGTTAGGGATGCCGTGTGTGGTACTTACCAGTAAACTTCTATGGTAATATTTTCAATGTCTGAATTACCGTAGTTCTAGAATCAAGCGACGGTATCAATACGACGGAGGGATATTACAATTGACAAAAATAAAATCAAAGCTCCTATGGGTTAATATTCGTTCAAGAAATTTAATTTTCATATTTAATTAATTTAATTATATACACTGGTATATGAAATAAAAAACCATTAATTAACAATTTTGATTTTCTTAACTACCATAACGTACCCCCACACGGTGCGGCCGATTCGTTAATAGTACCTTTTTTTCACACGCGTGCTTCCGGTGTAGTCTTTCACGTAGTATGTATATCCATAATCGAACCCACACCTGATCTTTCTTTGATTTCTAAGATCAAATTTTTAAATGTCTTCTTCTTCTTATCACTTTTTGTTCACTTCCGTTATATTCGTTAATTTATTTTCACTTTTAAATTCCCTCCTTCCGTCACTTCCAAATTTCATCTTCCTCAATTTTAGTTAATTCTGATGCTTTCCGTACCTTCTTCTCTCGAGTTCAAACCAAGAATCCCCCTTTATCCAATGCTTTCTCTGCTCCAACCTTTATCTTCTCCATCCACCCATTTCCTCTAATCTCCTCCCGAATAGCCCCCTTATTCATTAAACAGGTTGTCTTTTTTAATATTTATAATTGTACTTTTAAATATTGTAGTATTTTAATTACTCTAATATGTTAAAAAAAACATTAAAAAAGAATATTGGCCAACGAACATTACCTTGTATGTGCTATCCTTCCCTTAATTGATACCACGCTATTCTCTTATTTATGGCTTACAAATAGCCCTTCGTTGACCAGCTTCAACCACACATAACACATATAGCCAAATCGATACCTTTCATAAGAGACTTGGCCCCGAACTCTTTGCGAGGAGCAGATGCATCAGGAAAGTCAAAAGGTTCGTCTATAAAATGGAAGTGATTGGAGCGTCATTGTTTGGAAGAAGAACGAGTTATGCGAGAGAAACGTGATCAGGAGTTTTTAGAAAATAAATACAGCATCTTAACCAAAACAGACTCCGACATAGATAGAAGTGAAGTTGGAGACCTACAACGGACCACCGAATGGATAGCTCCAGCTGAAAAAGGTGAGAAGGATGGTGACTTGGATAATGGTCTAAAGGCATCGGTTGATGTTACTAACCAAGAGCGAAGTGCACCACTACGAACAACACGATTCGAGGTTCGGAAGCAGAGCATGGTACCTGCTGCACCTCTGTACAAATGTAATGTACAAATGACGTGTTGAACATATCTGGAAACTCATATCTGGTCCTCTTACAAGATACTTTCCCATGGACATCTGTGTCATCATTGATGATCAAAAGAAGATTAATTTGCACATGAATAAAAAGTGATTTTAGCAATTCTAAAAGACGACTGGCTAACATTCAGAAAATTGGAAACATAAAGTTCCCAAGATTAATTTTTAAACGGATGGTTATCACATTTAATTGATCGAAGTAATATCAATGAAATAGGAATGGTCAATAACTTTTATAAATGGATCTATGGTATCTTGTGATAGATTGGGTCCAATCAGATCATTATAATGATTAGAGTTTTGAACTTCTATAGAATAATCGATGTAACGTTGCTTGCAATCGGTGACGTAAAGCGTAATTAGGATAGCCGGCCAAATCTGAAGGGATGGTTTTATTAAAGCATAATTGTCATTCCGTAAGAAAGTGGGCAAAATTAATACAGAAAAAAGAATATAAAATATAATTTGGAAACTTGTTTTTTTATACTGACCTAATTATTAAGTAGTAGTATGATCAGAAAAACATTAATAACTTGTCTATTTGTAAAGCGATTTTTTTAATTTGACCAGTTTTGGAATCGCAGATAATTTCCCCCAAAATTGAAAAAATTTGAAAACTAAAAAAAAATGTCTTGAACCAATATTTATTGGCGGAATTTGAAATTTCATTCGACTTTTTCACAATTTTTGAGATATTTTGAAAAAATTAGACTTTGAATTATGTGTTTTTGTTAATCCTTGATATGTATTAGAAAGCTACATAACTTGACTATAAAACTCAGTTTACTTCAATCTTCAATATACTAGCTCTTATGGTTGAGTAGTAATAGGTGTCTGAAAAATATCTTACATAAAAAAGGGACACAAAAGAATAAATCGACTTGGTACAAGAGGAAGTTGAATTTAAAAAAAAAGTAATGTAGTACAACAGTGATCAGGACACACCAACGTACCATAAAAATGCTATTCCGATGTCGGATAGAAATCACCCCACCTTATTAGGCAACCCATGCGCCATTTTCTTGTTTACATATTATGTTTGATCAAAAATACCTTTTATTAGGGAACCAGGGCTGGGAGTATGATCGAGTCGTGTCGAGTCGAGTCGATAAAAACACAGTCCAAAAACTGCGCAGATAAAGTATGTATGACTTTTTATCAAGTCGAGTCGATACGACTCGATCATACTCCCAGCCAAGATGGGTGAAGGTCGACCTTAGTCGGGATCCTGAAAGAATTCTTCATATTTTTTCCGTTTTCCAAATTTTTTTTATCCTTTCTGCTATATATGCACAACTCCGAAGTTTTATCAAACGATTAGGTTATGAAAAGAAAAATTCAGAACGTAAATTTGTAGAGAATTACCATGATAAAATAATCTTAATTAGAGATTATGTTTTACTTTTTTCCTATTATTCTATACAAAACACTTAAAAATTATGATAAAACAAAAGTCAAACAACACTTATAAGCAATTAATATAAATTTTGGTAACTATAATAATTGGGGAGGAAATAATGACAATATTAATGATAATTATTATGTGAAGAGTTTTTCGTTTTTCAAGTATGAAATTTTATTCTCGTTTGATAAGATGAAAAATTATTATAATTAGGCAACCTCGAATGAAATCTCTTTCTAATAGCCCATTTACTTTTTAGAATCAATAATTTAAGTGTTATAGAAATTACTGAAATTTGAACAATTAAACTGCCTATAGCTATATTCTTGGAAATAAATTCTATTTTATCGTTCCCGGTTTTATTTGAGAAGAGATAATGAAACTTAGTAAATTTAACTTATAAGTTGAAAATTCTACATGCAATAATGATTGTCATGTGAAATAACTATTTCCTAAATTAATTGATTTTATTCAGTAACATTTCCTATTCGCAATATTCGCATTTTATAAAATATGCCATTCATTCTCATACTATGTCTACATTAGGAGACAAAAACTTTGATCATATCGCTTATCAAAAACATATATAGAAAAATTTAATGGACCAATTTTTAGTATCTATTAGTACTGTTATTACTGCAGTTTAGACAATCCATTTTCCTATTTTATTGTTATGACAAAAACTATTCTTTTCCGATGTGATAAATTTTACTTTTCCCATTCAACTTGCCAGATAGAAATCTATCTGATTATATAATACTGATGATGGGAGAAAACAGTCAGGATATAAAACTGTATACAACGAAGATAGAGAATGATGTTGCTGGAAAATTATAGACCATTTTCAATAAATAATGGGTGAGAATAAGAACAAAACAAATAAAAAAACGACAAGAAAATTATATGATTGTATAAATGTATAGTGCACTAGTATAAAGTATGACGAAAAATAAAACATTAATAATTTCCATTCGATGGAGGAAAGGCAATCGAATAATACTTTTAATAAGTTTTTATATAGATTGGGTTAGAAAGAGGTCGGATGAGTGAAAATTAACATTAGATTGTCAGATATTATAAGTCTCAATTATGAAGTATGGGGTGAAAAAATCATCCACAAACAATTTTTATTTCATAATTTCTCTGTATTTAAGCATTGCTTTTTAGTCCATTCTATACGATTGGGGTGTTCTATATAATATTTATGTTGGTCATAACAGTTTTATATAAAAATGGCAATAATAATATTTTTAAGCTCCAATGAAATAAAAATGATTTTCATACGGACATTTTAACTTCCCGAAGTACGTATGCTAATCGATCCTTTCGAATTAAAATGTAGGTTTTTTACCATCACAAAATACTACATTCATCAGAATATAGTAATTTTTGGAAGTTAAAACAAAATTGCTATTCAATAAATAAAAGCTCAAATCAACGGAACATAAATAAGAATTAATGGGCACAGTGGTTGATTGCAAACTTTTGAAACAATGAATCAACCCTCATGGAATGCCCAGATTATTTGTAAAATTTTACGATATTTGGAAGGCTAATCAAAGAATTATTTATGGAATCGTTTTCCAACGGAATTGTTTGATAGTTTATGGGGGGGCATTGATTTAGGGTGCTATGTTAAATATTTTCTGCGACTGATTATACAATATATAGATAGTACAGAAGATTTGTTAATTATTAATGCACACTAATTGAACTAGAATATATGTATACAATACAATCTATACTAAATTCTGATTTTACTAGCTTGGCAGGCACTTACAAATTAATGCAATTGATTGATAATTAACAAAAAACCTTCTTACACTTTTATATGCATCATTCCAATATTTAACACGTTCAGCGCCATATGTTCAATAGTTTTGTGGGACCGTTATGTTTATTTTTTGTAAATGTGAGTTGTTGCGTGTTTTTGAAGTGAAACTTCTTTGCGGAGGGTATACCAAAAATTGATATAACGGAAATTGGTTGGCTTGCCAGCGTTGTATTTGTCCAGGAATGTATTTCATACCGAAAATAAATATTGGTGCAGTGTTAAGTCGCCAAATACTGAATTCAGCATTTGGCTTGCCAGTCAATAAACTGAAAGCGAGAAAAATTACATGCATTTTATATGAGACTGGATCCTCTCCAAACGTGTCCGGCTACCATATTCAAATGAAAGAAAAATATATAGAAAACAACAACAAATCAATTTAATAGTATAGAGTAGCGGCTAGGGAAAAGGGAAATTACATATAATTTATATAGGAATCGGCCATAGTTGATTGAAAATTGAGATAATTTTACTGACAAAAAGACACGATTTTACGTGCAATCAGCCATTCGTTTTAAATACTCTCTATTCTCAGTTCGAAATATTTCCATACCGAAAATGGGGAAATGTCTATGCAGTCTGCAGGCTTGCCAGTGGTTTCTAAATATTTCCATACCGAAAATAAATACTGAAGTCAGTCATATCCAGACGTTAAAAGCAGTTAAATTGAGGTAGGAAATGCTGGTGTAGTGTGCATACGCCAAATACTGAAGACAACATTTTTTTCTGTTACAGGGTTACCCAAAAAATTCTTTTTACTCAAAAATTTTATTCTCTCTTACAGGGTGACCAACAAATTTTAATTCTCAAAATTTTAATTTCTTACAGGGTGACCCAAAAACCATTTGGACCCAAAAAATTTCTCTCTCTTAGAGCGTGACCCAGAATTTTTTTCTTACCAAAATCCATTTCGACCCAAAAACGAAACACGAATTTAATTAAATTGTCCAAAAGAAGTTTCATTTCAGCAGTGTGGTCTAAGCGCACATGTTTTCTTTCTAAGTTTTGAGTTATATACTTCGGGAAGTCATGCGGTCCCACATTGAATAAATTTACTTCCAGGGACCACCACTTCATATCCTTTTATCATCTAGTTATGACCAGTGGAACGCAGTCCATTCGGTATAGACCAACAAGTACATGTACATGTACTGAACGTATTAAGCGCTACAAAGGTTGTTATAACATTAATAAGGCAACGCATATCCCCACTCAATGATACGATTTTAGTTTTTCATTTTAGTATGTACTGAAATAATTGGTGGAATAGGAAATTGACCAGATTGAATAAAATCCGATATGCAACATATTATATTTATTTTACAATTATAATCATCGCTGCCTATACTCTACTGTATAAGAAAATCAATAACAATATGGCAACATCTAAGCTGTTCTTGTCGATAACTGAACTTATGGTTGCTGACATTGCCACTGCTTTAAGGGTTTCAGTTCAGACCGAACTTACTTGCTGGATTTATTTATTTTTTTTAAATTCTGTGAAATACATATGGTCGGTTTCACAAAAAATCTTAACAAGCCATTTCATAAATTTCAAAAGGCTTATAAATTTAGCAAGCGCTAAATACGACATTTGTTTCACAAAACTTTTCTTTCATTTTGCTAACTAATATTCGTTAAATTACATTCCCCTCATTTGAACGAAAAAAAATGGTTCAATCCCTCTATAAGTTGTGTTGAACTAAAAGTAGGCGTAATTTTTGTACTTCGTGGTGTAATGGTTAAATTGGTAGATTCCGGATTACTATGAGATGGGTAGTTAACAGGTTCGGCTCTCTCTCATTGCAAATGTATTTATTAATTTTTTTTTTTTGTAAAATTTAATTATTTTTCATTTTTGTTTGATTTTTAGTTTATTTTTGAATTTTTTGATTTATATATTACTTTCGTAATGGTTATACTCGTATACTATTTAAATCCAATGAAATTCATTTCGTATTAAGGGGTCGCACCACTTATAATTTTGTATGAATCGAATTTTTTTTCTTGCATTTTTTTGAAGTATAAATATCTAAAAATATGTCTTCAAAATTTCATGTCGATCCAAATAAAATTGAATGAGATATTGGCTATGAAAGAGAAGCGTGTGTTAAGCATCTGAACTAAAGTTGAAACTTTAAACACATTTTTCTCAAAATGCCATTTCTCAAATCGGTGACCAACATTGCTCAAAAACTGCTGAACCGA
>JANTOP010035838.1:0-11151 GCA_027564815.1 Symmerus nobilis | reverse complement strand
AAACTTTCGCAATTTATTTTCACACACGATATTTTCAACTATACAACAAATTCGCCTATTCACTTCGGTGTTAGCACTAAAACTGGTGAAAGCTGGCTCATATCAAAGCAATAGTTTGACATAGGCCAGATCGGCTATATTGACATTGCGTTCTGAAAACCATGGACTGTCTCATACCTGGTGCTGTCTCATACCCGGGAACATTCCCCTACATGTTTTTTCTCTATTTTTTGCGAAATAAGTTCCGACCCCAGGTCCTTTCTTGGACTGGAAGAAGGTCTAATTCGTACAAATTGTGAAAATTTTCAACAATTAAATACTTGCAGAGAAATCTCTTGACCAAAGTTGATATCAATAGCAAACGAGAGGACCTGTTTCTCGCTGTAAAAGTTACCTCTTACGCGAAAACGCGTGAACGGACTGTAAAGTGTTAAGATCAAATTGCGTTCGTCAGAAATGTTGGCTATTATATGTATAAAGTGTTTTAGAAATTCTCCGAGGTCGGTTAATAGGTGATTTACCATATGCGAGAGCTTATCCCTCACGTCCATTGCTGCATTCTGGAATATATGGTCCAATCTTAACGCGAATTTCCGAAGGTCGAAATGCACTATCTCAGAAAGGTAATATTGCTGTCATAGTAAGCTTTGCAACAAAAGCAATGCATCTTGAGTTGGTGAGTGCTCTCACTGCAGTAACGTTGCTTCCGGCTCTTAAACGGTTTATAGCTCGAAGGAAATTTTTGTACAGGCAATTCGTCAAAATACTTCTACAATCAACACACCACCAGATCCAAATTTGTTAGATTGCAGAAGTCCAGCATCAACTTGGCAAATTATCCAAAAATTATAGCAAATGTTTTGGAAACGATGGAGTGCTGAATACGTCATATGCAACGTCCTAAATGTAAAAGTGGCCAAACTACAATAATATCAAAGTTGATGAATTGCTTTGATTAAAGATTATCAAATGCAACCATCTAAGTGGGCTTTAGGACTGCTTATTGAGACGCACCCTGGAACAGATTGTTTTATTCGTGTGGTTAGAGTGAAAACGCAATCAGATATACAATATATAAGAAGGTCATCTCCAAACTTTGTATGCTATCCATTGAAGATAGTATGGATAACAAATTGGTACAAACCGGGGTTAACGGGCATTCCAGAAAATTACCTAAAAAACTTAGTTCCAAATACTGGATTAAACTTAATTTTTTGGTTTTTTACACAAACACGAACGGGTATATGTCTAATCCAAAGTAGAGTGTTTTATGATAATCAAAATTTGTATATCAAAGGCAGCTACAAATTTTATATAGGAAAATTTGTAGCTGCTCAATTTAATGTACTTTCAAATTTCTAAGTATAAGCACGTAATATTAAAATTAAATATAATTCTTTAATTAAAAAAATGGAAATTTTACACCCACAGAAATCAGCCGAATATCGAAAATGTCAATGAAATTGCAACAATTTAAACAAAATTCTGAGAAGATCAGAAATAGCGAAAGGTACAGTTAAATATTGCGTAAAGTTAGGAAAATTATAGGACAACTAAGAAAATAATCTGTAGAAATAACAGAAATAACGGTAGAAAGTTGATAAAAATGGAAAAATTCGAAAAAATCAGATTAATAGAATTGCTTGCAAAGAATGTCTGGTAAATTACTGAACGGTCGAGTACAATCCAGTTAGCGGAGTCCAAAAATGCAGGCAGGGGGTCATTACAGGTAGGAATTGCGAATTAAGATTAAATTATAACGACCACCAGTTGGTACAGTTATAGATTATTAATTTTGATGTTAATTTATTTACAATAATTTATCCATCATCATTACTTTGCGGTTTTCAATAAATAATTGGCTGGACTTCAGTAGAGGGTGTGTATTTATTAAATAATACGGTTGACATAAAGTCAAGAAAAGAAAAATAAATGAAAACCGCAAAGCGAACAAGAAACACTCTTGTTCAGAGACATGAGTTGACTGATACATCAAATTCGACGATCGTATCATTTATTGGTTTTTAAAAGAAAAGAGGAGAAAAAAAAACGGCAACATGTTTCTTGTTATAAAATAAATAATCTGAAACAAATTTGTTCCTTTACATTCCCGTTCTTGGTCCGATATCTGTTCATCTAAGAAACATTTTTACCCCGATCTGGTAACATCAATTTAAAATGGGTATAAAATTATTATAAGAAAACTAACTTAAAAATTATAATATCGATAAGATATAAATTATAATAAAAATAGACAGAAAACAACGGGCCCTCCACATCTTTCACATTATAAAAGAAAAAGGATGGTGAAACCGCTGCACCTTTTCTCTGGTGTTTGTTCATACTTTTTACATTATCGTTTTATTTTTTGTGGGTCTTTCTTCCTTCTTTCAGGTTCTGGTTAATTTAAATGGCCCAGAATTTATGACCCAGAAAAAATATTTTATTTATTTTCTTAATATTTTAGAGCGTTTCTACATTTGATAATTTATTGGGTGGCCAGAGATTTTATTGATTTAAGTAAAGTAAGTAAAATCTATCGTTCCCGGAATTAGTAGTTAAATATTAATTTAATTAATTTATTTTAGGTGAAGAAAGACGAGTGTTTTAACTCAAATGATTTCGATGAATTTTCTAAGCACATTTTGAAAGTGTCCAGTTTACTGATAATTTCCGAACAACCTTCCTATATTTTAATTAAAATTATTTTGTGGAAAATGTCTAAGAATAATAAAAAGAAAATAAATGAAAATAAAAAATTAACCCGGAGAAATATACAATTTTGCTTGTCCTTTTTTTATCTGTCCATCATTTTTCAAGTGCTTTTCCCTGTTCGGTATTAGAAAAAAAAACCGAAAGGAAAATTTAATTTTCCAGCGCCCCAATTTTTTCTTGTTATCTCTGCCGATGGATAGGGATGAGATTTTAGGGAAAATTGAGAAGAGGAAGTTTTTTGTTGTGGGCGCAAAGAAAAAAAAAATGGAACTCATCGTATCGGTAACTTGATAACCAATGGAACCCTCTTGATGAATATTTTTCACCATTCCACTTAATTTTGTAGGGAAAATTATACGATAAGAAATTCGACCAATTGCAGAATAAAAATTGGGAAAAAAGAAATAATAATAAAAATATTGAAGATAAATTTTGGGAAGGGCAAAGAAAGATGAGTGGAAAATTTGGGGCGGTAAAATGTACCCCAATCAATAAAAAAAATCATTTCAATTTTAAAACATTTTATTTGACATATTCTTTGTACAATTTCATTTCTTTAAAATCACTTCAAATCAACTTACCTTACAACCAATTTACTTCCGAAGACCTAAAGCACCTTCCTTCGTATAATTCCGTCAAAATTAATTAAAATTTCAAATTACCGTCAGACTTCATTTTAATTTGATTTCAGAACTCCAAAATTATTTCTAGGAATAAATTAGATATTCCACGCTCATTTTAGGCAGTTTCACACTTTAAGTGCGACCTGCAAGAATATATGTATCAAATTTCAGGTATCTAACTTTGCAAACGCGGAGTTTTAAAGAGTTTTGGAAGGGTCGAGAGAGAAAATATCTGAAATTTCCCAATATTTGAATAAATTGGATATCAAATCCCAGAATCTTCAATGATTACTGTCCGATTTGAATAAATCCCAGTAACTTAAATAAAATCAATAAACTATATTGGGATAATCGGAAAATTTAAATAAAACTTCTCGTTCCTAGAAGTCTGGTTCCAGAATGAATCCCAGAATTTTCGAAGATCACAGTCCAATTTGAAAATTTCTTGTTTTACTAGAATCCATTCGGTGTCAGTGCCGGATTAAGCCAGCCTGTAGCAAATGTTATCAAGCCGCCCTTGGTAAAACACGCTTTTACAAACAAATTTTTCTCGATTTAATGTTAGCAAATTTAGAAGCAAATCAATTTCTCTAAGTAAATCACATTCAATGTTCATTAAGGTGAAGTTATTTGGACGAACTTGTCCCATCGTGTTCCCTAACTCATTTTTTATCTGTTTTAAGTAGTTCGGCGAACTGCACAACTTCGTCGCCCGGGCTTTCTTCTGACCCCTTGATATTCTACACGGCCAGTTAGGATTTTGGCTTTTGCCTCAATATCTGAAAATGTAGACCGCATTGATTGAACGTACCCGTGTAGCGATTCATAAAGAGAATATTCCGTGTTAAAGGTCCCACTCACTATGCGATTTCTCTTCAACAAATTGATCAATTTGCCAACTTGCCAACCGATTATAACTGTGGTTGGATCAACGGTTGATAAGCTGAATGTGCATACATTTCAACTTGAATTTGTTGAAGAGAGATTGATATGTGTATGGCTATGTTGTCAACTTATATTCGATTACAATTAAAAAGTAAATACCCTGGTTGCAACGTCAATCCGGAAACATATTCTCGTATATTTTTATAATTTTAGTTTCATGTTGAAGTGAAATTGAATTGTCTGTGGCCCTGTTGGTAAACAATTGACAAGTTTATATCAACAAGTTGAATCAGCCAAGTTGAAGAGGAATCGGTTATATGGGCCGTTTTAAGGTCTTGATCAGGCGACTGTAACAAAGCGCTGGTTGCTTGCAAGCGTTCTAACATTCCGTTCTATGATCATCATTCCTGTTTCTAATTTATTCATCTTTGAGACTAGTCCGTACGCCTGATTACGACATTCTACCTTTTGATCCATGTTATTAGAGATGCCATCCATAACTTGTTTGATATTGGTGTCTTCATCTTCTTATGGTGATCGCATAAAAGTGCCTTCGTCGCATTAGCTCGGGCAGACCACCTGATGTCCGACAGTCTTTTCAAAATCGGGAGTTTTTAACCTGAATCCTCCAATGCTTCTTAAGAGACCACGACATTCTTTGATATCAATGTCACTCTCCTTTAAAAAATCAAGTAAACTTTGGGCGAATTGTTCCCCAGTATGATCTTCCATATCCAAGAACATCACAAATCTTTCTACTGGTCATGGATGGCAAGACATAACACACTATCAGAGTGAGTTGGTCCACATAAATGTCTAGAATAGAGTCCAATGATACTGAATAGTACTTGGATTTCTTAATTTCGCAAATAATACAATCCAGTATGCTTGATGCAATTAGATGGATAAATTCCTCACACGTTGTTTTTGATAAGTATGACGTATGTCTCTTCCCTTTATTTGCAACTTATATGCTGAGCCAGAAAAATGCCAAATTTGGCTATTAATTCCAACAAACCTATATAATTTCCATTATGAGGTGAGCCAATAGTTTCATCACTACACCGTAATGCGAGACCTCGTTCTGCTAAAAACTGAATAACTGAAATAATTCGCTCTAAAAGTGTCCGCGAATACTTTTGTTCGGTCTCAATTTGGCTTACAAGTTGAGAATCGACACGCACAGCCTTCTTTTTGGAAACTAACAGCGAAATATCACTCCGAGTAAAAATCATCCGCGTTCGGAAATGAAGAGTAATGTTATCCACCCATCACCCAAAGGGGAAATTTATGCACAACTTGTGCATGTCTGATGTATAGTGTATACGTACTACAGAAGAGCCTGTAGCCGCAAATGCGACGCTAGTACCTGCATACCTTCCTACCTGCCTTGCTAGAGTGCGCGGGATATTTAAATTCCGATTTTTTCTGCCCTGGCGCGGGGCCCCGAAGGCCGCGGGGCCCGTAGCATTTGCTACTTCTGCTACTATGGCTAATCCGGCACTGTTCAGTGTTCCATTAAAAATTATTTAAAACTTCTTGTTTCTAGGATTCGGCTTCTAGGATGAATCCCAGAATCTTTGAAGATTACCGTCGGATTTGAAAAATTCTTCCTTAACTAGAACCCACTCAAGGCTCCATTAAGAGTTATATGAAACATTTCGGTTTGTTGCAAATCAGATGAGGGAATGATTTTTTCCACCCAAACCTTCGATTTTATAGAATATCCCTTGCAGTTTTCTAGAATAAATTAAATTTCCGGGGATATTGTTTAAGGAATCGAAAAATATAATTATGAGAAATTAAACATAAGGGTTCCCTGATTTCACTTCTAAGATCGTAAGGTACTTCTTACGAAAATGGCTTAGATTTCCCGGACAATTTAAGATTTTACAATTTCCAAATCGATTCACAGAGGGTATAATTTAGGATTTAGGTTTAGGTAGATGATCTACAAATATTTTAAAATCACGACTTATATTTTTAAAAATCCCCTAGAACAGTCGGCTTAAAAAAAAATCAATAAAATAGATCGATTTTTATTTTAAGACTTTCAAAGACATTTTTTTGAAATTGTAGAAGAAATTTTTCCAAAAATTTGATCGCCTGATTTGAGGGGATCGATTAAAAAAAGACAATACAAATATGGGTGCTTCTCTGGAAAATGGTTATAGTTTTTGACGAAAATTTTAAATTGGGTAATTTCGATATGGATTCGATATAGATTTGGTAATTTAAGGACAATGGTTTCTCCCAGAAAATCGGTAATTAATTTTTCGCAACACAAAACTCGCCATCATTTACTTATAAGATCGATGTTGTCCTATGTTTAAAATATCAACCCCAATTTTTTTCAGTATTTATTTTAAAAATATCGTTAAAAGTGTGAACCCCCCAACCCATCCTTTCATTTGCACCCACCAAATGATGTTGCCCATGAACTGTAAAAAAGGGTTTGGCGGTTTGGGAATTATGGACAAAGAAATAAAACAGATAGATTCTCGAACAGCTTATGTGGCTTTTTTGTGGTTGAAAAATAATTATTGTTTCTAGGAAAATTATATAGCAAAAATTTGTGTACGGACAGGCGAGGGTAGCAAGAGGAATGGCTGAGCAGAAGGAGTGAAAATATTAAATATAAAATAAATATTAGTTTTTAATTTTTTTTTCCTCCTTTTTCTTATATTTCGATTAATAAAAAAATATTCCATAATTTTGTAGTCTACAATGTGTCATTTTCTCAACCCTTTTTTTATATTGTTTTAGTGGTTTCTTGGGTCGTTTTATAATATAAGCAGCAGTGGAGTGCGTCAGGATAATTATATTTTAAATTGATAAAATAAGAAAAAATCCTAAACTGCAGCTTCCCTGAACAGACCGCTTAAGATAATAAAATGTTCGTGCTATCAAAAAAAAAATTATTTAATTTAGGTGAATCCCCGTCAATTAAATTCCACGTGTTAAATTTTTATAATTTTAATTTCATTGAAACCTGTAATTTACCCATATCCGCTCGGTCGTCAAGTACACCCAGAAAAATTATTAGATTCTAATTAAATTCTAACCATGCCCATGATATTGGTGTTGATTAGGGTGGCCTGAAATTTGAGATCGATTGAATAACAGGAAGACGTGGCACATTCAATTTAAAAATTTTAAATTTTAGAAATGCCATTAAACTGTACGATGTATGTTGTTGAATTTGCCTTTTTCTCCTCTACATGAATAATGAAAAAATGTATTCCCTGTTAAAAATTTTTCCCTGGAATTTCGTTAAAAACGCTGAAATTTGATTTCAGAAAAATTGCTGCAAAACAATTTTCAACAAGTTTGCTGAAAAAAATGTCAGCGTATTCATAGAAATTTCAGCGAAATCATCAAATTGTCTTAATTTACTTATCATCAAGTTGTCCATTGTCCTATAACTTTCAGCCGCTAGATGGGTGCAAAAATATCCCAATTTAAAAAAACGCAGATAACGCATAGGATGTTCATAAGGCTGCTATCACTACTCCATTCGGTTTATTTGAGTTCACTAGAATGCCTTTTGGGCTGAGAAATGCGGCTCAAAGTTTCCAGCCCTTTATGAACGAAGTAGTGAAAGGACTTGAATTTTCCTTCGTATACATAGATGATATTTTGGTGGCTAGCAGATACGAGAGTGAACATAAACAGCATTTGCGACAACTTTTCGAACGCTTAGACCAATATGGCATAAATATTAAAGCCTCAAAATGCTGCTTCAGTTCGAAAACGCTAAATTTCTTGAGCCACACTATAACTAACTGAAAAGGGCATTTTACCATCTGAAGATAGAGTGGAAGTTATTGTAAAATTAGCTGCACCTACTTCTATTCGGCAAATCCAACAGTTCGTCGGAATGGTGACTTACTACCACCGCTTTTTTCCAGGTTTAAGCCGAAATGTTGGGTGCGACACATACTCATCTCTCTCAGCTGCTCAAACTAAAACCTAAAACAATAGATTACTTCAGTTGGCCATTCGAATGTAACATTGCCTTCGATAAAATAAAAGTCGCCCTCAGTCAAGCTATAATGTTGGGGCATCCAGGTAGCGAGGCTTTATGTAGTATCACCACAGATGCATCTGATTTTGCAGTTGGTGCTGTCTTACAGCAGTACCGGAACGGAATATGGGAGCCTTTAGCTTTTTATTCCAAAAAGCCCACCTGAAAAGATATATTCTGCTTTCGATAGGGAATTGTTGGCAGTATATTTAGCTACGAAACGTTTTAGGTACTTCGTGGAAGGTCGATCATTCACAGTATTCACCGACCACAAACCTTTAACGAAAGCCATACTGTCAAAATCCGACAAGACACCTAGACAAACGCGACATTTGGACTACATGTGCCAGTTTACCAACGACATTCGTCATGTGAGCGGTAAAAATAACAATGTAGCAGATTTTCTTTCAAGAATTAATAATAAAGAAATTTCGGCAATTAAAGCCACATACGATTTTGATACTCTGGTAGAACTACAAAAGACGGACAACGAACTCAAGAACATACTAACGTCTGACAAACATAAGCCATCCAAATTCAAACTTGAATTTGTGCATATATCGACAACTAGCAGGTCGTTATGGTGCGAAACCAGCACCAATAGAAACAGGCCTTATGTTCCGGAAGCGATTCGGAAAGCAATTTTCGAAAAACTTCATTCAAAATCATTTGTTACTAATTATGTATCACGTTTCGGTGTTCCCACGACTATGATGACCGACCGCGGAACTCAATTTGAGTCAAAATTGTTTGCGGAAATAACTAATTTGCTAGGTATTCATCGTATCAGGCCAACGGCCTACCACCCACAAGCTAACGGCATGGTCGAGCGCTTTCATCGCCAAATGAAAGCATCGCTTATCGCAAGGGCAGACACACCCCATTGGAGCACAGAATTACCTTACGTGCTTCTTGGGATTAGGACCGCAATTAGGGACGACTTGGGTTGCTCACCAGCAGATTTAGTCTATGGGCAAAGTCTCAAAATCCCTGGTGAATGCTTTGTTGAAAAATCGAACAACGATTTAATGACGCGACTGAACTGGTGACTCGTTTATGCCTAAACGTTTCGCTAAACGATTGCACACACGTTTTTATACGCATCGACAGAGTTAGAATAGGTTTATCACCGGTATATGATGGTCCTTTCAAGGTGGTCCGGCGATTTCGGAAACATTTTGTTATAGACGTAAATAGCAAAAACTCATCAATTGCTATTGATTGCCTTAAACCTGCTTATGGGATATTGACAGTTGGTTCCCCGAAGAATATGCCCAGACATAAATCGGTAATATTTGATTCCCGATAGTTTTCATTGGAAGGGGAGTATTGAGGTGGTATATGCAGAGTTGGTAATGAATAAAACTTATGGGTCTGTCCCATAATATCCACACGTACACACAATAATAATTATTAAATAATAAAATAATAAGTGAATAGTTATTAAATTAAATAAGTACCCAAGTAACATTAAGCCCTATGTAGTGACCTTATATGAGCCTTATATTGGTGTTCTGAGGTTCCAACACTATAATAGCCCTATATTGAAATTCTAAGCGTTGTTGATACCCTATATCACACAATATGATCATAATATAAGGCTTTTCCTGATATCGGCCCTATATTGGTTACAAATTTTGAAATACCCTATATTTACCCTATGTCGGAATTTTCATTCTTACAGAATTTGATAGACCCTATATTGACACTATATAATTTAATGTAGGGCTTTTTCCTTATATCGACCCGATATAGGAGTTTATATTTTTATAGATATTGGAATACCCTATATCGGAATTTGCAGTCTTTTTGAATTTGATAGACTCTATTTTGACATTATATAAACTAATATAGAGCTTCAAAGGCATTATATAAAGCTTATTTAGGGTTTGCCAAGCCTTATTTTTGACTATAATAGCCTTCATTTAGCCTTATATTAGATAGTAAGTATACTAAATAGGGCATCGTATAATATAACAATTATCGTTTATTAATCAAATCGTTGTCAATAGCTGTATTTCTCTATAGGCCAGGCAGCTAACGCGCGTACACTCTAGATATGATGGTTCCGATGTGGGTACAGGTTCGATTCCCAGTGTACCCAAGTAAGTTTAGAAATTTAATTTAAATATGAAAGTAATTGAATTATAAATATCTAATTACATCATTAAACTATAAATGGAAAGTACTTTCCAAGTATAAAGAGAAAAAACACGCTAAATTCGTTTTTTCTAAAAAAAATATCACACCCTATATCAGCTATTTATTTCTATTATAAAGTTTGCCCCTTATATAGCAAGGAATACTCTAATATAATGCTAAATTAAGCCCTATATACCGTCCACATTGTATGAGAAAAGTGCCAATATACGGCCGATATAGGGAACTCATTTAGCATTATATCTTCTCGATATAAGGCTACAATGTTACTTGGGTAGAACATAATTGTATATTGTATATAGTAGATTTTAAGTATTAATAATTTGTAAATATAAAGCTAAGAGTTATAGTTCCTAATAGACTGTCAAATTAAATAAGTTCAAAAAAACAGAAACCAAAATCGTTTCAAATTAATACTTCAAATCGTTACGGACTATTTCCCAGAGAGAGGTACAAATTTTCAAATTGAATATGACACGTCTTCCCGTTATTCAATTGATCTCAAATTTTGCACACATTATTTATTCACTAAGTGGCATAATTCTAGGGGGCGTCATGACAACAATTTCAAGGCCCAAAAATGAGGGCCACCTTAGTGTTGATCAATATCGCCTATAATATTGTTTAAAAATTAGGAAAATTAGAAGGGGAGTGTAACCGGTTATGGGACACGACCGGTTGTGGGACAGTCGCCGTGTCGGCTATATTGAAATAGTACTATCGAAGTCAAAATTTTCGAAG
>JANTOP010035827.1:0-11151 GCA_027564815.1 Symmerus nobilis | reverse complement strand
CTATGACCTCTTCTCTATTCAGACCCTCATGTCTATATGTTGGTATACATCCACGATTGTGGATTTCTAAATTATTTCTAATAGTATATTCCAAGATGTATTCACCTCTTTCACGGGTGTCACTGCTTCCCCAGATCTCATGATGTGAGTTAGCATCACATCCCATTATTAGGTGGCTGTTCTTCTTCTTGGAATATTGTATCAATTTCTTCACCTCTGAAGGAATTGGATCACTTCCTTCACTGGAGAAATACGCTGACGCAATTACAACGTTCGATTTCCCCGCTGGTGTGTTGACTTTAATTATGGCCGAGGCCAAATCCCATGTTAGGAATTCTGTAAGAGGAATTGCAGGTAATTTTTTATCCAATAAGAGTGCCGCTCTCGGCCTTCCTTTCCCGGTAAGTAAATTAGCTTATATGCGTTTGTTAGAAGAGTTTCTAGTCTCACCAACGTAGAGGTTAAATTTGGAGTAATTGAGACCCCTTTTCAATCTAACCATCCAAGTACATAAGCCTTGCTTTGGACTTAGGAAAGGAGCCTCCTTTAGAGACCTATATGTATTATATATTAGTATCTATAATAATTATGTTTGAATATCTAACTATAATATAAATATTTAACTATGATTTTTTTATACGAATAGCCTCTTTAGAAATTTTAACGGAAGAAGCAATTGGCGAACAATTATACAAGCGTTTCGAAAATAATCAAATTTATACATACATTGGTGACATATTAGTAGCAGTTAATCCATTTAATCATTTGGAATTGTATAGTTCTCCCTATCAAAAACAGTATGTTGGCAAGGCGCGATCAGGAAATCCACCACATATTTTTGCTGTGGCTGATGCCGCCCATCAAGCGTTAATTCATCAGAAACAGAATCAAGCAATTGTTATATCTGGAGAGAGTGGATCCGGCAAAACAGAGAGTGCAAATTTTCTTTTAAAACAGTTGGTTTTCTTGGGCAAGGTGAAAATGATTATTTAGCTCATTTAATTTTTTTACAATAAATGATTAAATTATTTTCAACGAACATTTCCTAAAGGCTACGAATCGCAGTTTAGAAGAACGAATTTTACAAGTAAATCCAATAATGGAAGCATTTGGTAATGCTCGTACCGGCATCAACATGAACAGTTCCAGATTTGGTAAATATTTAGATTTGACAATGACAAAATCTGGTAAAGTGACAGGGGCTAGAATGTCAGTGTATCTACTTGAACAAAGTCGTGTTGTTCAGCAAGCATGTGCTGAAGGAAACTTTCATATTTTTTATTACTTGTATGATGGGTTAGAATCCGACAATCGTTTAAGTCATTACCATTTAGATCCAACGTTTCGTGAACAGCATCGCTATCTGTCTAAAGTTGTCAATCAACCAAAAGTAAATATTGAGCGATGGCAGCAATTGACAAGTAGTTTCAAAGTATTAGGTTTTAAAGAGGACGAGATTGATATGGTCTATCGAGTGTTGGCAGCCATTTTGAATTTGGGTGATTTAGAATTTGGTGAAATTATTTCGAATGACAATACTGACGATAAAGCTAGGGTAGTTGATGTAGCACCTATGCATCGGGTCGCGCGGCTATTGGGCGTTGAGGCCACAGATCTGTTAGACGCATTAACTACAAATTCGGTTGTAACCAGAGGAGAAACAATAATCCGAAATAACACAGTATCAGAAGCAATTGCAGCTCGTGATGCTATGGCTAAAGGACTCTATGGACGATTATTCGATTGGATGGTTAATCATATAAATCTACTATTAGTTTACAACAGGCCAAAGTGGTATAAGTATAATTAACTACTGTTGTCTGAAACTAACTAATAAAATATATTTATTTTTAGTGATGAATTGTCTGTTGGTTTGTTAGACATTTTCGGATTTGAAAATTTTCCAAAAAATTCCTTTGAACAGTTATGTATAAATATTGCCAACGAACAAATTCAATATTATTTTAATCAACATATTTTTACTTGGGAACAACAAGAGTACTTAGCGGAAGGTATACCAGTTGATTTGGTTGAATTTTCAGATAATCGACCTGTTTTGGATATGCTGTTAAGCCGTCCGTTAGGATTGCTTGCTTTGTTGGACGAGGAAAGTAGATTTCCAAGGGCAACTGATCGAACATTGATTGGTAAGCTATTTCTTACATAGTCCCTGTACTGTACATGATAAACAAATCTAAGAGAATAATAATAATATGCAAAAGTATGAAATTGATTTGAAATGGAAAATATTTATTTTTGACATAAACGTTTGGAAATGAACGTTAAATATAAAGTCAAATTAAAGTAAATTTTTGCTCTAAAGCTAAGTCCACACAGATACAAATCATAAGAAACATGTTCAGAAATGCTACAGATGCATATTCAATAATATTCAGAATATCCCGATTTAAAAATGTTGTGTTTCGTGACTCCCATATTAAGTGGAAAACATGAAACAAATGTTGTTGATCTGAACGTCTTGCGATACACGTAACATTGATAATAAAATTAGAGAAAATAAAATGTAAATAAAAAAAAATAATTGATGTTGTTATTGTCTGGTAAGTTTAATTAAAATATACTTGTATGAATAAATAAATTCAAATATACAAAGAAGAATTCAGATAGAAAAATAAATTTATTTATGATCTGAACAACTGCACAATGTGGATCCAATACATTGTTCCTGAACTGTTTTGAACAACGTTTCTGAACTGTTTCGGACTAATGTTTCTTTGGTGTAATTAAGGCTTAACATATACTAATAACCACCAGAAATATTAATAATAGAAAATACAACTTTTCAAATATATAGTATATAGGGAAAACACAATTTTTTAAAATAGTTATTGCAAGCAGTTGCATTGATATTGTAATTATGATTAGGGATATGCCGGATAGCCGGATACTGAATACTCGGTAACTCTCTGCTACCGGATATTGAATGCCGGATATTGCTAAAAGTTTCAAAAGATTTGATTAAAATATATTGGGTATATGCAAAAGTAAGTTCCATTTTTTGGTTACAATTACATGTTTATTTTGCAATTATATAAAAGTACTACATTATACCAAATATGCTCCATCAGAAGCTGCAACCTTCGCCCATCTCTCAGGCAATTAACGGATTTCCTGTTTGGAAAAATCGTTATCTTTTGAAGCGATCCATTCGTCAAGCCAATTTTTGATACATTCATAAGATGTGATTCGTACGTCTTGAAGGGCTGACTGCGTCGGCCGGAATAAATAGTAATCCGAAGGAACAATTCTGGTGAATATGGCGAGTGGGATAGAACTGCCCAGTCCTGCCCTTCTAAGTTTTTTTAACTACGCTTTCAGTATGTGGTTTTGCGTTGTCATGCTACAAAATCAGTTTATTGTGTGTATTCCCCATTCTGGCCGATTTTTTTGAGTAGCTTGCTTCAAGCGTATTAATTGTCGTCGGTAGACTTCGCAAGTAATAATATCAGAAAGTTTCAGTAGCTCATAATATACAACGCCTTTCATATCCCACCAAATACAGAGCATAATCTTATCAGAGTAAATATTTCGTTTTGCTTGTGATGGACCAGCTTCACTAAGCTGTACCCAAGCTTTCTTACGTTTAGGATTTTCGTAGTAGATCCACTCTTCATCTCCAGTAATAATTCTGTGCAGAAAACCTTTCCTTTCCTTGTTGTGGATGATGCAATATTTCACAAGTGATTTTTCGACATTCCATCTGTTTTTATGTTAATTCATATGGTATTCAATTTCCAAGTGTTTGAACCATTCCCATTCCATGTATACATCTACTAACAACGGATTGATAAACATTCAATGCTTCTGCCAATTCCTGTTACGTTTGTGTGTTGTCTTCATGCAATAACGCTCGTAATTTTTCATCCTCAAATTTTTTCGGTCTTCCTTCACGTTCTGCGTCTTCAACATTGAATAAACCTTCCTTAAATTGCCTGAACCACCTCCTACACATACTATCAGAAAAGGAATGTACACCGTAAGCTTCTACAAGTAAACGATGACTTTCAGCAGCGCTTTTGTTTAAATTATAGAAGTATAATAAATCTTCCCGCAAATGACGATTATTATCACAAAACTATCCATTTTAAATCGGATAAGAAACTATATTGTTTGTACTTTCATCAAATGTCATATACTTCGTTTTGAAGGTTATGAAGAGACTTTTCAAAAGCATGTATTACCAGATTCACACAATACATGTAAGAACACATAAGCCATCTATAAAGAAAATGGAACTTACTTTTGCATATACCCAATATTTTATTAACCAACTTAACAAAAATATAACAACAAAAGTTGGTTTAAAAGCCATTCGCTAATTGTTCCTATAAGGGGTATGCATGCCACTTTATAATCTTATGAAAATATTAAATATTTTGGGCTGAAACGATGCCTTATGGTATAAGGTAATAAGTTTTATGTATTGTGCAGGAAATGCAGACTAGAGTACTTTCAAAATGTGCATTGATTAATGGTACATAAAACTAACACGATTTTCCCAAAACCACTTTTTTCAAATTGGTGGAAGCATAATTTGAACAGGTCTTCATTAATCAACTTGATATTTCTTATGCTTCCTATTTTTCTCTGTTTTAAAGCTCTTTTTTTACAAAAATTAATTGATATATGAAATAGGTTGTGTCTATTATTCGTCCCCTCAAAAATAATTTTAATTTGTGCCGAAATAATATTACGTTTTGTTGTAAAATTTTTTTTTTATAAGCAATTTTTACGTCATTTTATACCTTAAAATGAAACTTTAGTTAGAACGTGCACTATTTTTTCGAAAACCGGAATTTTTCAATTTCCGTATGTACTTTCCGAGCTAATCTAATATAGAACTTAACAAATTTTGTTCTAACTCTAAAATTGTAGTGGAAATCTTTTCTGCCGCGAAGCACTATCCTTAAGAACAGGTTTCCTTTGCTGAGCTATGATGCCGCCATTTTATTTTAAAAATTGAAAATAGATATATGTGAATATACTTCAAACAATGAACAATAAAGCTCTTTACATTGATTCTGTAATTCCACACAAAATTTAAAATTTGACGATTTTTTTAGGCCGCTAGCGTGGCATTACCCCTCGGTATTGAATGAAGCATTTCGATAGTATCGTTAAAAAATGTTGTGGAACAATTTCTTTAAAAAAAGAATCGGTTCTTTCAGTTTTTTCAATGTGTCGCCCCTCCGATATACAGATACCCTCCAAAAAATATTTTTTTTAAAAGCTGTAATCTTAATACTTATGGGTTTATCCATGACCAAGTATACCTTGAGGGCAAAAAAACACTTTGTCCAATATACATGTTACATACAATATATAAAATTAATCGGAAAAGCATATATTTTATGATTAAGTGTAATATAACAGTAACTTATAAATCGGTTTTTAATATCATCAATTTCAAGGTAGTAGTTATTCATGAAAAAGTTATGGTTTTTCAAAAATTAATTCTAGGGCTTCTATCACAAATTGAACCAAAATATTAGTGCCAACTTATAGCTTGAAATGTCTTCTTTAATATGCAATGCATACTTTTTTTTATTTAATTTCTGGTTATGTAACTTAATTATGTATATTAAACAGTACACAAGTGGTAACCAATACATCTAGAAATTAACATAAGTCTTGATGGACTAAACTTATCGACTTAATATTTTGTATTTTCTTAGTTCATATAATTATTGTTAGATAGCGCCAACTCATTGATTTCGAAGATCCATTTAAAGCTTTTTAAACCTAATTTAAAAGTGTCACAAGTGGTAACAGTCACAATTGGTAACAGTAACAAAATCATTTATAACACCCGTTGTAATTAATTATAACTATTGCTTGAATAATTTAATATTTTTTTGGTCTTAAATTGGTTATATTATTCTAGACTCATTTCTGAACGACATATTTCACATGTTTTGCGATAAGCGGAAGTGCCTCAAAATACAATGTAGGATATATTGTTAATATTGCAATGTAGGGTATATTAAGGAACGAATCAATGAAAACAAACGGACAAGAAAAAAATTAACTTTTTAGTTTCTTGATACTTTGGTACTTAGTACTTTTTCTCAGAAACCCCTAAACTTTCGATAATGAAATTTTGCACACTTATTCCTGAATATATTTAGGAATTTATGGGTGGGTCCAATTTTAATATTTTTTTACAAGCTAAGATATTAAAAAAAGAAAATGAAAAAAACATTGGAAGAAACTTATTTTCTTTCTTATCTGTGCAGAAATGAGTCTAGCTTCTACTAGAATAACAAAATGACGTGGTTAGTTACTAGTATTTAGTCTTATGAATAAAATTCCGTTGGAATTTTTACTCTATCTGTTACAGAAAGCCCAGAAACTATGGAGTACTATGGAGCCGTTTAAAAAGTATCTTTTTGGAAGACGCCTTCTGTGCAGCGGTCAAGATGTACTAAAAATGCAAAGAAATTATTGCTTTATATTCTTCATATGTTTTTAAAAATGTCCAAAAAGTTTCATTTCGATAAATATAATAATCTTTTCAAAAAAAAAAAAATTAAAAAGCGTATTTTTTTCAATTATGAAACGAAAAGTCTCCTTAAATGGTTATAACGAATTATTAACAGTATTATATGATGTGGGAATATTTAATAATTAGGTACTTAATTAGGTTTAAATGAGAGAACAAAATATTCCACGATATTATAACTTGTAAAAATTTGCTAATAAACCGTTTTAAAGAAAGACAAGTTTTACATGAGCGACTTCCTCGTCACAAGTCCTAACGCTCTGTCAATATTCTTTTGGGCTATTATCTCTCAATTAAATGTAATGGAAAGTAACAATTTATTAACTCAGAACCTATATCTCTAACATATAAGAAAAATTAAGATTCTACAATAGATCAATTAGTTAACAAGTTGAGAGCACTTAAACTTGAAATTGTCACAAGTGGTAACATGGACCGACCCTTATGTCAAATTTACGCTCGCAGACGTGGTGAATTTTGATATATAATTTTGATGCGTTCGCTTCTTTAACGTACACAGACAGAAAAACGGTGTTAATTTCTATCCAATTCGGTGTCACATACGGTCCATCCGTTCGGATAAGTTTATATTTTATCCAAACGGTGCGACCTATTTGGATAAGTTTATTAAATCCGAATAATATATATTAATAATATTTTTTTGGATATATAATTTCACTCCGATCGGTGTTATATTTTATTATTATTTAAAACTTTATTGGGCTTTATAGGCAAGGAAAATGATATACGCTGACAAAAACGACAGGACAGGACAGGAATAAATATGTTAAAATTTCACTTTTTTCGGATAACATTTTAAACACCTATAAGGATATGTCCTGAATTAACTCCGAATGGTGTTTAATACAAGGCAAAATGATCGATTGGATAAAATATAATTTTATCCGCTATTTAGGTGTTTATTTACACCTATGCTATGGGATAAGAAAATAATATCAATATGGATATAAGTGGAAGTCGCGCCGGCCTGTTTTTCTGTGTGTAATATCCACTTATTTGGGTGGCTATTGAAGAAAAATTAACAATATTACTAGGCTTAGGATTTTTATGTCCTATGAAAATTCAAATATGCGCCTAAAACATTTCCTAAATTATGTCCTTTTATTGTGAAAATAATCATTCATGGAATTTTGAAATGTGGGTTAGCATTTATTTGTTTTTAAATGACCATGTTTATCCAAAAGAAATTAGTATATAAATTAAATTTACAAATACTATTTTATTTTGTTATTCTTCCTGTTCGAATGGCTTATTGCAATAATTAAATTAATATATTTAACAAATAACAAAGTATTCAAAGCTTTATATGAAATGCAGCAACTTTTTCAAGCATAATATTTTTTTTTTATAATGCACATCATCAGTTATATTTTAATTATTTGTATAAGTACTTATATATTAATTATAGAAAAATGTCACAACAACATTAAGAATAAGTACTATATTCGTCCAAAATCGGATGCTGTTTGTTTTGCTATTCATCATTTTGCTGGACGCGTCGTGTATCAGGCCGATGGCTTCTTGGAAAAAAATCGTAACTTTCTTCCAGCAGAAGTAATACATTTGGTGCGACAAAGTAACTATGACATGGTTAGGTTTTTATTTCAATGTCCAATAACAAAAACAGGAAATTTATATTCAGCATTTCATGACACATCAGATACCAAATCAGATATACCAAAGATTGATAGTAACACAAAGGTAACGGTAATAAATTAAGAAAATCATCTTTTTCATTCCAATACTTGTTGTCTAGGAACGATACAATTCACATGGCTTAGCATCGCAATCTCGTGCTCAACAAACAGTTGCTACTTATTTCCGATATTCATTGATGGACTTATTACAAAAAATGGTTGCTGGTTCCCCACAATTTGTTCGATGCATTAAACCGAATGACACACGCAAGAGTAGCAATTTTGATTTACAAAAGGTTTTGAAACAGTTGCGCTACACAGGTGTCTTGGAAACTATTCGCATACGTCAGCACGGGTTTAGTCATCGATTTACATTTGCAGAATTTTTAAAACGTTATTGTTTCCTAGCATTCGGTTTCGATGAGAAAGTAACAGCCTCCAGAGATAATTGCCGATTATTGTTGGTTCGATTAAAAATGGATGGATGGGCGTTAGGAAAATCAAAAGTGTTTCTAAAATATTATCATGTCGAATTTTTAGCCAAGTTATATGAAGAACAAGTATATAGATTTATAATTTCTGTTCTTTCATTATTTTTGTTTCGATAGGCTTAGGATTTATTTATATTCATTTTAGGTTCGAAAAGTTGTCGTTGTTCAGGCTTGTGTGCGACGATGGTTAGCTGTTATTCGATACAAAAATAATCAAACCAAAGTGGCTCGAAGCGCTGTTACATTGCAAAGACATGTGCGCGGATGGCTAACTAGACGGCTATATCATAAGATGAAAGAAAGGCAAATACAAAAACAACAAGAAATTGAACATCAACGTTTAGAGCTTGTGGCTAAACAAAAGGCTGAACGTAATAAGCAACTACAAAAAGGTCATTAATAATTATTACTTACTCAATTTATAATCATATTTATCAATGATGAATTTCATAATTTTAGAACAAGAACACAAAGTGAAGAAGTCCGCACCTAGAATTGTTATGGCGCAATCGACATCTATCGAGGATGTTACTGACTTAAATAAAACTAAAAGAGAAAAATTAAACAAAAAGACTGCTGCTATTATAATTCAAAACCGTAAAATTCTGTTTTATATTTTCCTAATTTTATTCTAATAAATTGTGCTTTATGCCAGATTTCCGTGAGTATACGCTCCGAAAATCTAAGTGGAGTCCAGAACTTGAATCCACCGCAAGATTAATAACTAACTCATCCAAAAGTCGTTTTGAGGCTCATGCCCGATTACAAAAGGAAGGTTTTCATTCTGATGAAATTGATCGATTATTACATCGATTCTATATGCCACAGAGGGGAAAATTATTAAGTTCCCCTGCAACTAGTCCTACACAAAGTAAAACACCACTAACGCCTCGTGATCAGCATTTAGATTTAATTGCTCTATCTCAAAATGTATGTACAATTTTCAAATTCCGATAGATATGATAAATTATATTAAAGACGTTCCACATAATAGGTTCATATGCTTAATCAGGACATTCACAAAAATCTTCGGCGCAATAAAGGTGGTATCCGGCTAGGTGATGTAGAAAAGCTTTCTGAACATTATAGGCGACCACCAGGTTTTGTGTTGGTTCCAGAACTTTTAAACACAATAATGATGAAAAATCAGGATGGCAAAGAAAATCGTTCATATTATGACAACCTTCAAGCTGAAGCTTTAAGGTAATGAATCCATTTTTCATATTTAACTGTTTATTCTTTCTAAAACCTAATTCAGCAAATCTACTTCCAATTTTTCCCATTTTCATTAAATTCACGCTGCTCAAAAATGTGTGTACCTGTGTTTTTGTGTTTATAATATACATTACTACTAATTTAAAACAGTCAGTCTTCAGATAGTGATTTGGAATATTGGGACACCCCAATTTTCGATAAGGAGCAGGAAATGAGACGCGATCAACAAAGGTTTTTAATAATTTTTTAATAAGAGACAAAAATTGTATTATTTTTACCATTTTACTGTAGCGACAATGCATTTTTAAGTAAATAATAGAACATAGAAATGTTTCTAAAGCATAAATATTTCAATTTTCACGATGTTAGTTGATAAATCTCCAAAGCTTATATGCTTACCTGAAATGTACGAATAAGAACATTACTTAAAAATGTCCGCTGACTTTCAAACACACCCAATATATTGTATTGCCATTACTGACATATTGTATTACCTATGGGCCAATGTTAATAATACAGCTTGTAACTTTATATTAATAAACATAAAGCACCAGACTTGCCGACCATCACCAATTTAGTAGCACGATGGCAATAAAATAGTTCACTGCTATAAAAATTGTATGTTTATGTGAAGCAACTAATAGAAGAGTTATATACGTTTATATTTATTACATTCAAATAACGTGATAATTAATTATAAATTATAGGAATAATAGTACAGTCATTATAGATCAGACTTGTACAAGCATCACTAGAATGAATCTCTGGAGGTCATTTATATATCAATCGAAAGGTAAAAATCTGTAGATTAATATTCCAAAGAGGTACACTTTCGGAAACGGCCGCCAATTTTATATATGACATATATTATATATATGATATACATATATTTTCAAGATATATTAAAAATTAATTTAAGGGGATCGCACCACTTGTAATTTTGGAGAAATCGATTTTTTTTATCTAAAAATATGTCCTCAAAATTTCATGTCGATCTGAATTAAATTGAATGAGATATTGGCTTTGAAAGAGAAGCGTGTGTTACGACTGGTATTCCAGAAATGAATAATCACTACCTTTTGTAATTTGAATTCGTCAGTTGGGCTTGAACTTGGGTTAATATATATATTATAGCAGGCAGGACTCTACATGAAAAGGCTTAATAGGGCAAAGCCAAATTTAATATAAAATAGTAGTTTGAATAAGTTCGTGCGGTTTTCTAACAGACGGCGTAACTTGATTTTTATTTCATCGATCCACATTT
>JANTOP010035816.1:0-11153 GCA_027564815.1 Symmerus nobilis | reverse complement strand
TAGTTTTAAGCATAATAACTGGTAGTCGGAAAATTTACACATTTTGTATGTACTTTTAAAATATAAGTCTAGCAAATGATATGTAATAATAAGTCATGTATGTAATTTTACAACTAAATTATATAAACTAAGGATCTTTGTTCTAAAGCGAACAGTTATAATCCTATCGGATACTTGTATTCAGTTTATCATAAATTGCTTTGCGCTTCTGTTGAGCGGAAATCCGACTCCACTGCTCTGTTTTTTTGACTGCGATTTACCGGAGTAGGAGTTCGCCACTCTCTTTTCAACGAATTTCGTTCAGGCTAAGGACTTCTAGGCCGTATTTTCGAAATTCTTTACAGAGTTGAGCATGTTTTGTCTATTTCAGCATTGTTCGCACATTTCAGCTTCCAAATCGTTTCCGTGTTCGTAAGCCAAAAGATAGGTAAGATAGGAGTTAAGGAAGAATAGACTGCCTGTTATTCTTCCTCATTTGCCTGCCCTACAGACAAAGAACAAAGGACAAGGGACAAAGTCCCTAGCCTATATGAAATTGTCAAATGATATACTACGAATGGATATTGTCTGTTTGGTTCGTAACTTTTGGTGCAACCTAATATTATACCCACACCCATCCCTCAATTAACGCGTTAGATATTTTCTTTCATTCCAATTGTTAAGGGCGATAAAAATCGATGGATTACGGCAATTTCTCTCCCACCCCCCGAAAAAAAATGGAAGAAAACAAATTGAGTAGGGTCATGTTATCGGGTAAATTGATATTGATACAGTTTATTAATTTTTTCCATCGAAATTGTTCGCCATTCAATCAGCCTAATGATTGTAAATTAAATTCAATATATTTGTCTTTTCGTATATAGGATATCCTGGTAATTCATTATGTTTATTAAGGATAACATTGAAAGTAAATTATTTATAGAATTTATTCGTTATGTTGGAGGGATGGTCTATCGGGCCGATGTTGGTGTTTATTTACTTTTTAATTTCAATAAAATTCATAATAAATTATAAAAATGTTTTTTCATAATGATGGGAAAGTGACAGCCACTTTGTCAAACAATTTCGTTAATATTATATAATTTATAGGTTAATGATGGAATTTGTCTTATGGTTGGAAACCGTCTATCTAAAATACGTTTTATTTTATATATTAATAATTTGCGACATAATTTTAGTATTCGATCAATTCGCCTACGTATATTTTTGGTTTTGTTAGGGTATGGAGAACTCCTACTAAATTTATTGTTCACTTTTACCAAGGAGATTTTATCCTAAATGAATATTTTATCAGTCAAATGCGATTTTCCCCAATTTCTAAATGAAAATTAATTTCCCAAATTTGTCTGAATTATTACATCCATTTTCTTTGCCGTATCTCTTATAGTTTTGTGATGTTTTCAGTTCATTATGAGATGGATTTTAAGACAAAAACCCCCATCAACGGATATTCGGTTTAAATTGATTTTTTTTTTTTATTTCATTCAAAAATAAAATGTTAAAAATAGAACAATCCGAAGAGGAAGTTCAGGATTAAAAAAATCCAACCGGATATGAGAATATACATTTTTTCAAATCTTTATCCAATTTATTAACCGAACTACCATAGAGATTGTCTTAACTCCACGAACGAGAGAATATTGTTAAGAAACCCAATAAACTGTTCGGCTCAAAAACACTTGCCATGAAGCTGATGATCTGAAATTTTTATAAGAATAAGAACATAGGTAACAAGGTCGGATATCCTTGATGGAACGAAAATAAAAATAAAATCTCCCGCAAACAATGGGATTTGTAAATGAAATTAATTATTCATAATGGACAAGATTTAATCTGCTTTTGATGTTGCATATATTTTTTCATGTCTTGTCTTTTTAATTTCAAAAATAGAGGGGCCCGAAGTTGTCGGATATAAATTTCCCTTTGTGTGAATAATGAAAAATACACAAATCCTCTCTGGTTAATTAATGGAAAAATTTCCCATGAATATCAAGCAAGGAATAATTTACAAAAATTTTTCATTTTGTTGTGATGAATATAATTTCGAGTGTGAAATTAATTGGTTTACCCATATAAGGAGAATAAACCGTTCAGTAATATCTTCCCACTCATACATCCTTTCGTATTTAATAAAATAAGAGATTGAATATGGGATGAACCAATGCCGAAGCAGAATGATGAATTTTAAGTTAAATTTATCGGTGAAAATATCTTATCATTTAAGAACTTTTCTCAACTTTTCTCAACCCATTTTGCGAATTTATTATATTAAAATTTCTGAATAGTCAATCAAGGATTAGAATATTCGATATATCGAATCGAAACCTCCTTTTCGAGGATACTTTCCACGTATCTATTTTACATCAATATTTTAGAGAGAAATTTTATTTCCAATTAATATCCGAACATAAAGCAACGTCTTACGGTATCGTTGGGTGATGTGAATATTTTATCACGTATCTTGCTGGTTAAAATTATTATTCAAAATTTTGTATCGGGATTTATATCTGTCTTTATATATCAAGATCAGTTAAGCTATGGTGAGGCAATGGGTGGTCCCGAAAGTTTGATAACGCATATTTGTTTCAATTTTTGTTTCATATTCTAAGCGATGTTCTAAATACATTTTCGGCAAGAAGCCTCAAATAACCACCTACTTTTTGTAATGCTATTTTACAAAAATGCGTCTGCCGATAAAATAATTTTCACACGTGTGCTGCCTGAATTAAGTCTAGGATTATAAGTAATAAATTAGGCTCCATTTCTAGTAAATATTTTGAACACTAATTATGAACTCAGTATATTCAACTACATCTCATAAAGTCGAGAAATGATGCAATAAATGTAGAAAAACAGTTTGTGAAGGTAGGCTAGAGTAGGTTACAGCGGGCTGCGCGCTGTATTACTACTGCGCTTCCGGGATATTTACATTGCGGTTACAACCGTAATTTTAATCCGAAAGGAAAACTTACTGGTCGGCAAACCAACCAGAATTTTTTGCGACGTTTATAATGCATAGTAGGTCCACCTTCCCGAGTCCTCAAGTTCTTTGCAGAACCTATACTTTATGATTAAGAGCCGTCGTTCTTGGAGGGCCGGAAATTCGCAGAGAAGGTGTTTTATACTTTTTGGTTCCTTCTCATCCCTACAGCTAAGACAGAAATCATTTGTCAGAGCATCGTAACCCTATGACCATACCGATGATACAGTGTCCGGTAATGATGCTGACCAATAGTTTGATCTGTTTAGCTTCAGGATAGAGGAGGAGTAATTAAGTAGTGGAAATATGATCTGTAGGAGGTTTCGTGTCCCCATGTTGAAAACTATTCCTCGAGATCCATGAGCCATGGTCAAAGTTCGTGTCTTTCCAATGCATAGAGAAGGTAAGAAAAGGGATGAAAGTGTTGAATAGTTTGGCGGTGGCGGGAAAAGCCGAGAAAAAGTCTGAGAAGTTGGAGAAAGTTTGTGTAAATTAAAAAAATTCGTAATAAATGAGAAAAAGCGTGGCATATCTGAAAAAGTCAGTAAAGAAATGGAGAATTCGGAGGAAAGTAAAAAATATTTTAATACGAAAGTAAAAAGCTGGAGAAAGTTATGAAAGTTAGACTTCCATTCGCCGTAATTCAACTGACACTTTCGCGAGTTCTGCGATGTTTTCTACTTTCCCCGATATTTTCCGATTTTTCTTTATTATTTTTCTCGATTCTTTCTAATTTTAATAATTTTCTTAGTCTTGATTTTACTGCATTTTCCCCATCTTATCCTTAATTTTTCACAAAATTGTCGATTTTGACTGATTTTCTCGAAATTTTTTCAGATTTTCCTGAACTGACTATAAACTTTTCTTCATTTTTCTACGACTTGTTTGCGATTTTTTTCGACGTCTTTCTGTTTCAAATTTTTTCCTAACCATTTTACGACTATTTTAATTTTCCTTGACTTGACGTTTACTTTACTGTCTACTTTCTACATTTTACCGAATTTTTATAATTTTTCCCCCACTTTTGACAACTTTCCCGACGTGTTGTCGATTTTACCCTAACTTTTAAATGGCAATGGGTCTTCTACTTGCTTTTTGAATTTTCCTTTAACATTTTCTAGCTTTGTCCACAATTTTTGTAATTTATTCTGGTTTTCCAGCATTTTCTTAACCTTTCTGATTTTCCCAACGTCTTCCCGACTTTTTCCATATTTTTCAGAATTTTTACGAACTTTCCTCGATTTCACATTTTCTGGCCTTTTTATTGCGTTTTTTCCATACTTTTTTCGAGTTTTCTTGACATTTTCGGTATTTTCTGGATTTTTTCTGATTATTTCTCAGGATTTTTCCACCTTGAATGAGTTTTTTCGACTTTCTGGCTATTCCAGATATTTTCTGAACTTCGTCAATTTTTCCCGACTTTATCCAACTTATTTAACCAAAATATGAGATATTATCTGTTATCAAATTTAAGGTATCGTCTCAGCATCTTGGCGTAAACTACAAACGAACGCTTATGGTAACTCAAGCGTTATATTTAATTGCGTAACGGCTATTAGAGGGAATTGGTACTAAATGCAGCAGTAAATTACCACCAGAATTCTCCCACATTCTCCCACATCCCACAAATTAGCTCCCACAAGAATACGTACAGTTCAACAGACTAGAACTTTTTATGATTAAGTTGATAGAACTTTTTAATCAAGCAACGTATTAAACTTAGTTTAAGGAATATTCCTATCCATGCGGATCGGAAGGTCTGGGAGTCATGTTTATAGTACAGATTTATTAGATTTGGATATGGATATCAGGTAATTAGGGAGAGAGTAGGAGGTAGAGCTACTAGTTCTACTGCCAGCTTTTTCTTTGGATTGGTAGCTGATGGATTGTAACACCGAGCCCATTGGATCAATAAACGATTTATTTTAAGTGATGAGATACTTCTTGTACGGCAATCGAAATGAAATTATCTTACGATCAGAACCGCGTTAAACTAATCACGGGCTTGAGGCCCGAGTCTCAACGAGAAATATAGCTCAACCTCCCACTCAATCTAGTGATGGGAGTTGACAGACTAATTTTATTCATTTTCAATCCAATTTAATTTATATGAAATCACGATCTATTTTACAGAAGCTTTGAATTGATTTAAAAATTTGTTGAGAAGCTTTACGTTTTGAATAAAATTTTTTACGTTTTGAATTCCAATTTTAATCCGAATAATTAAATTTTAATGAAATCTTAAACGTCTCTACAGAAGCTCAACAAAAGCTTTTATTTCTCAATGAAAGCTTCAACTGTACGATGTAATTTTATTCGTATTGTACTTTCCATTCAAATAATTTAACAGCAACGAAATTCAAAATGTTTCAACTAAAGATCCGCGTTAACTTAAAAGCTCATCAAAAGCTTTTAGTTTTGAATAACATTTTATTCGTTCTTAAAATTTTTATCCGAATAATTAAATTTCAATCAAATCTGACATTTTTGGTACATAAATTTTACAAAAGCTTAAAAGCTTAAAGAATGTTTTGGGTTTGGGACATCATTTTATTTATATATGGACATCAATTCGGGCCCCTAGAGTTTACGAGCCTCAGGCTCGCCCCTAAACTGTTTTATGGAAAGCTCGGTCCTGCTTACGGTAGGTAATTCGCTACAATAATTCACCTTAAATAGTTATTGGGTCGTTTATTTTGTTGAAAATTTTGCTAACAAATTGCTGTTTTTATCCTACTCAACAATCTAATATTTTGTTGAAAGAAACCATTTAAATTCTAATCGATAAACATTAAAAAAGACAAACAAACATCCTCTCAATTTTTATCATTTTAATATGGAAATGAAATTGGAAAACGAAAGGAAAATTCCAATTTCCATATTTTTATTGAATTTTTTTTTTACTTATATGTCAGCGATAGGTTGATAAATTTATGTTCTGTTTAAGAAACCGGTATGAAAATCGTCTTGTCATTTAGTAACGGTATACAGAAGGTGAGATGGGAAAGAGATTGACGGTAACCAACCACCCATTTATCTTCTATCAATTTCCGGTTAAAAAATTTACGTTAACGGAATATTTAATTGAGAATGTGAAACTTTCTGATCGCCCCCGTTGCTATATCACCTCTTTGTTGGATACGTTCAAGTCTCGTTACCGGTGGTGTGAGAGACATGTATAACATCTCTGATAACCCGTTTATATTCTTTTTTTTTATGGGGTGGGGTAGGGATTGGTTTTTTGGTAGATGGGTAGATGGGTAGATAGGTAGAGAGACATTACCTATACACAATAATCAATCTAAAATGAAAATAAATTTTCATATAACGAGTTTTCTCGAATTTTTTTGCGCAACAATTTTATCGGCCAAAAAAAAAATTCTTGTTAGACACGCTAACCCATATACAAAGATCTCCCGATTAAGAAAACGAGTTACAAGGAAAAGTAGAAAGAAAAACAATTTCTTTTTCTGTTGTTTTTCGGCCGGGAAAATATATTGTGATTTGACATTTCAACCGGGGTTGGCAGAGAATGTAACAGTAATTATTTTTTTCGATTAGTTATTTTGTGATGTGAAAATCCAACGTAAATTTCACCAATTCAGACAATGGCTTGTGATTTTGTACTGTCAGGAAAGTCATATGGGTTAAACGAAACACGGAATCAATTTAATAAAGGGAAATTACTACGGAGCATTTTTATATGTAATTTAACCAAGGAATCAAGAGATACGAGTGATGGTATTCAGTCACCGGTACCGGTATCTGAACCAGTTGTTCATGTCGGCAAATCTTTCAAAGGGAAAATGAAGAGGCGAACTGGTGCCGTTCGGGAGAAACCAATTTTAAATGAATTAAAAATTTCTTGCTTTGATTTTCCAAGGTAGATTCGTCAATTGTTCTAAATTTAAACCAATTTTTATGAAAAATTAAGCTTGATACTGGCACATTGTTGAAGATTTTAAAATCTATTTTCTATCCAACTATCCCAAAAAAAAGCTTAAAAAATTTCGAAAGCTCATTGAAAGCTTAAAATTAAAATGTGTTTTTATATAATTTGAAATCTAATTTTTCTTTGATTCATTAAATTGAGATAAATTATGAAATTTTCTCTAAAAGCTTTCCCAATTCATCGTAATGTCAAAAGAAAGCTTTAAGTTTCGAATTTAATTTTTTACGTCTTGAAACCTATTTCCTATCCACATATTGGTCCTTTCACGAAATTTTAAATTTTCTCAAAAAACATGCTTTTAAAATCTTGAAAGCTCATTGAAAGTATATATTGATGCAAAATTGCAGGCCGATAGATGAATTTTTGAAGAAAGGGCAAACAAGGACAATTAATGTCTTCACGATAATTTGCCTTCAATTCAATTCAATTAAATTCATTGAAGCTTTTGCAGAGATTCTAATTTTCCACAGAGCTTTTTAACGAAAGCTACCGATTTCATTTAATGTTAATGTTAAAGCTTGGTATAAGCTTTTGGAAGTTTTTTAAATGCGATTTTGTTGAAATTTCAGTGACGTGCGATCTAATGCTCTACGCATTAGACTGCACGCCACTGAAATCGATGCTCAAGCGATTTTTTTTAAGTCGAATTTGAGCTGCGTTGCAGTTGAGTTATTTTGGTGAACGAAAGGACATAGAGAACACTTTCATTTGACGGAATTTTTAGTTAACATATTTAATTAACTATGTACAATGGTTTTTGGCAATTTTCATCTTAGAGAATAATTTGCCTAAGGGAAACTTTATTGAAAAAAATTATTATTAAGAAGTACGATCAATACGAATTTCCCAACAAGAGGGGAAATTTTATTTCAAAAACAATAATATCCCATAGTTCTTTAAAGTAATATTTCTTGAGGCAATCCACAGTATGCGTCAAATATATCCATCGCATTGTAGAAGCCATAACTCTCAAACGGTGGGTCCAATTAAATCGTCAGTTGTACTAAATTAATCAGAAGGAATCCGCAAGATATTATTTGCAGCCTCCCCACCTCCCCCACGAATGTCTTAATTTTGATTTTGAAACTGAGGGTTTTTTAAGGGCTTGGGGGAAACCCCGGGCCCCTTACAGTTCCTTTTACAACTATACATTTGTTGTTCCAGACGCAGCCGAAAATATTAGGTGTGCCGGAAAGTTTTATCCGCTTCGGTTACAACAAGTTTCAACGCATATTCATTTGACACATATTGTGTCTCTCTCTTTTTATCACTGAATGTATAAATCAGTGGCGTGCAGACTAATGCGCAGAAGGTGCAGAGCACACCTGAAATATGATCCAATTTCTCATGTCTTGATGATGGAAGTTAAATTAAAAATCAATTAAACAAAATCATCCAAAAACTGACTGACTGAATTTTAAAAAAATTGTCACATTTTCTCGGGTTTTTTTTATTTTCTCGAAATTTCCCGGAATTTCCTTAATTTTTAATTAACTTTCAATGTTCCAAGTGTTTTTGTTGAATATTTTTCGACTTCAAATGTTGAAGAAATTTATCTAAAATTTTCTAATTAATAGTTCTGAAATTTTGGAAATCTGGAATAAAGTTACAATTTAAACTTAAAGCTTTCTTTGAGCTTTCAAATTCCAAAAGCATTTTGAGAAAAATTTCAAATTCGATTCAAAATTCAGTAATCGCGTGAGAAATAATTTGCAAATAAATAAAATAAAATTTGTATTAAAAGCTCTCAATGAACTTTGGCGACATTAAAAATTTTTTTTTCAATAAATATGAAATATTGTTCTAGTCAAATTATTTCCCAGACAAATATGCAAAACATATAAAAATAAATTCTAAGCATAAGCTTTCAAATTCGAGTTCCAAATTCGAGCTTTTCCAATTTTGATAAGCTTTTGAAGGTAAATTTCTGATTTGATTAAAATTTCAGTAATGAATGAAAAGTAGATTCCGAATAAAAATAAAATTTGTATCAAAAGCTCTCAATGAACTAGGGTGACTTTAATAGAGCTTTTTAGAGAAAATTTGAAATTTCGTTTTAGTAAGATATTTGATAGTTATCAACACGTATAATATTACATCCGAAGCTTAAAGCTCTCTTTGAGCTTTCAAATTTTTCAAATGATTTTGGGAAAAACTTCAAATTTTAATTAATCAGATAAAAAATGGATCTAAAACTGAATAAAATGAAGTTTGAACTAAAAGTTTTTATCAAGCTTTGAGTTTATCAATAAAGATTTATTTTTGGAAAGTTGAAATTTCGTTACAAAAAAATTATTTGGATTAAAGAAAATATCTTCAACTGAAAGCTTTCTTTAAGCTTTTGTAATAAAACTTCAGATTTAATTGAAATTTAATCAATCAAATAAAAAGAATGAATTTCCCTTGTAATTCTCTCTACTTTATAAACTGAATTTTCCAAGGATTTTCTTCCGGACTTGGAAAATGTTATGACGCAGTATTGTATTCTAATAATCAGATAAATAAATTGATTTATCAAAATTAAAAAACAATCACCCCCCGAATTTTGGTAACGTTGAAGTGGGACGTGCTTATTCAAACGACCACTTTGCCGAAAATTGGTTGTAATTTCCCGGGAAATTGAAAATTTTAAAATTTCACTTACAACATATTTAACGGATGATTTAATAGAGGTAATGAGATAAAAATGTTAAAGGGTTATGTAACAAAGTTCGAATTATCAAGTAACTTCAAGAAATGATCATTTATTTCATCCGGTTCATTTAATTATAATAATTAGGGTTACCTCGTGGGTAAACTTTCTGTAGATAGCGTCCTTGCCATTCTAAGTGCATTTAATAAGTAAAAAACAAAATGCAATGAAACAAATTAAGCTGGTAAGTTTCTCGAAATTCTGCACACCCTATGGAAATATTGACCGCACGCCACTGGTATAAATTCTGACTTAGCAAATAAACTAAAACGAATAGGTTATTCCGACCTTTCTGATAAGCCACGCTCTGAGCGACCATCTTTGATCGACGACAATACTGTCAAGATCATGTTAGCATAAAATTCTTTTTTTTTTTACAACACCGGAGATAGCGGAACGGCGTGATTCAGCTCAACAAACCATTTCAGCCACATTCGGAAATTAGGATTGGTTTGGAAATATTCGAGATGGGTGCCGCATGAGTTAAGAGAGAACAATTTGAATGACCGACTCATCAACTGCACATCTCTGCTTGCACGGAACAAAATGGAACTCTTCTTGGACCGGATGATAAGTGGGGATGAAAAGTGGATTACCTTTTTAAAACATCGTATGGAAAAGGTCATACTGTGAATCCGGAAAACCTGCCCCCTCCACCTCTAAACCGAAGTTAAGCCTAAATAAGAGCACCAATACATATTCGAGGACCAAAAAATTTTGAGCTGTTGAAACTGAACGAAAAGCTAAATTTGGAGAGGTACTATCAACAAATGGATAATTTCAAAACATGACTCCAAGAAAAAAAACCGGCGATGTTCAATGGGAAAAACATCATACTGCCTCATGATAATGCTAGGCCATCTAATGTTTTGGGGACTGGTCAGAAACTGACTGGGAAATTCTGTCGCATCCGCCATACTCCCCGGACCTAGCATTTTTGGATTATTACTTGTTTCTGTCCTTACAAAATTTCAGGGCAAAAATTCAAAAACGAAAAAGATATCAGACCAGCACTGGTTCCATTTTTCGCCTCGAGAGATAAGGCATTTTTTAAAAATGGGTTATTCAAATTGCCATTACGCTGGCAAGAAGTCATAAATAATTATGGAAATTATATCAGGTGTATAAGTAACTTTCCGCCGTGTAATAAAAAATTGCGCCAAGAGTATGTTATGGTTAAAATGATCTGCTACAAAACGCCATATCATAAGGTTGAACATCTGGCAACAACATATGACCTTGATATTAAAGGTTTTGTATCAGCATCATATATCATTTGCTGGAGCTTTTGATTTACTTCTTTAATTTGAAGAAATCTGCAGCTGAGGCGCATCGATTGCTATGGGATACTTACGGCGAGGCCGCTCTTAGTCAAATATCGGGTCGTGAATGGTGTCAACCAGTGGCGCCAATTCAAGAAATTCTTGGGGGAGGGGGGTGAAGAAATTCTTGGGAGGAGAGGGGAGAGCGAACGAATAATAGACATAAACATTTCATATATTTATTTTCTTTATATTACAAGCTGTATT
>JANTOP010035805.1:0-11155 GCA_027564815.1 Symmerus nobilis | reverse complement strand
GTACGACGCAACGAAATGTCTTATAAAAATTTGTATTAACATAAAAACTATCAATAAAAATGATACGGAAAAGAACTCTCGATAGGTCTCACTGTTTCGGCACGAAAAATTCATGAAAACTCATTAAAAAAATGCAAAAAAAGTGAACCTCTGTCCTTAACGAACCATTCTGGTCTAAGGTCTATGTCAACAAACTCACGACCATCCACGTCTTAAAGTCGCGCTGAATGAATGAAATTCAGCTACATTTATTTAAAACGGATATGGAAAATTGGGCCAGCAAAGCCGTGGAGGCCATTTACCCATTATGCTATTCCATATACATAAATCTATACGGTCGGCATACCTTATGAATCAATAAAAAATTTACAATTTATAACAACAAATTATTATTAATTTATTAAAAAATTACTTTCGTGACAAGAGGCTGAAATGAAAATGAAACTTTAATTTATGAAAATATAAAAACGAAGAAACGGGGGAAGCCCTAATACTTCAATTCAATAAAATAAATTCATTCAATTTTATTAAAGACTTTCATTGGAACATCCTATACAAATCCCACTTGACAATGATGGGTGTAGCCCAGAAGCCTTCGAAAATTCGTAAACACAAAACTGTCATCATTTTCCCGCTCGTTATTTTTGTTATATCGATTTTTCTTTATCGTCATTTACCTGACCCTTAAATTTGATTTTGAAAAAAAGAGTAATTAAGAATGCAATTAAAGTAGTTTTTTCTTGTCTTCCGCTTAAAATCAATAATTAATAAATCAAAATGTCTAAATGTATTTTATGTAATAATTCAACTGACGATGAATTGCTTTTAGGAAAATTTGTTCACAAAAATGGCTTACGACTTCATCATTTTTGTATGGTAAGTGGAAGATTCTTCTGCGGTGGAATGTTATTTGGTTTCGAGTCTTGGTAATCTAATGCCTGACTTTTCTTTTCAGTTATTATCGTCAGGATTGGCTCAAAATGGAACCGATACGCAGGGAATTTATGGTTTTTTAGTTAAAGATATTCAGGCGGAAGTGGAGCGAGTGTCTCAATTGGTATGAAAAGATAAATAGTTTTCTATGCACTTAGGGTGGGCGAATTAATTAAAATTTTTTCCCGGTTTTAACCTGATCAGAAATGCTGTTATTGCGGTAAAGCAAAAGCAAACATTGGATGTTGTAATCGATTGTGTCGTCGAACATTTCACACGTATTGTGGCCTACAGAAGGGTTGCGTATACGAATTTGATGATACATTTCAATCGTTCTGTCCGAAACATCATAACGTAACGTACGACTTGAATTCAATACATTCGGAAACGGATAATTGCATAATTTGCTTTGAGCCGTTAGGAAAATTTGATGCGATTCGATCGATATTGGCCCCATGCTGTAAAAGTGGATGGTTTCATAAATTGTGCTTGATGGAGTTTGCTCGGAAGGCTGGTTATTTCTTTAAATGTCCGTTATGCAACAACACCGATAATTTTCGATTGATGGTCAAATTGAGAGGAGTTTATGTACCCGATCAGTAAGACTACTATTTATCTACTATTTTATAATTATTTCGTAAGACGAGAATAAGTATCTAGAGAACAATCTTGAGTACGACGCAAAACTAAATTTAAAAAAATCACATAATTAAAACTCCTGACACGCTTATGGAATTTTGAAAGGTCATTCACTCTATAAAATAAATAAATTCATTGATTCAGTCATTATTCTCTTTCATTCAGTCATCTCCTTCAAACAATTTATTGGAGTCTCAGATAGCTTAGTGGTACATTTTCATGTTGCCTTAAATTTAACTGTTAACTGGATGTACATAATTTCGGTGCCTCTAGAATCGCACTAATTTTTTCAGTAATAATTTCAATCCTGTTAGTTGTGCCGTCCCAATAAGAAATCTATAGTATTGCAAATACCGGTAACCACATTATCTGACAAAATGCTGTCTGGAATGCTTTTCCATTTTTAAATATCGAGTTTATAAGCTATCAAAACAGCGACCACAAAGCCTAGCAACTGATAAATATTTGCCAATTTGCTGTGAAAGTAAAAAAGGCACTGAACAACTAAATAAAAAGTGTGGGAAAAGTTGGAAAGCGTGTTGAGAATGGGATACATTTTTTAAAAATCTAAAATTGCGAACAGTCTTGGGCAGTGAGGCAGAGCAAAATGGACAGAGAGTCCTTCCTTAAAAGTTAGGAAAACTGATCCGTGAGCAGCAGAATGAAGTCATTAAATGTCAGAAATCAGAGAAAGTACCGATTCGAAAAAAGTATATCAAAATGTCAGGAAAGGTCGTAAGAAAGGGCTGGTAAAGCTACGGAGAGGAGATAGGAAAAGATTTGAAGTCTTCGATAAATTTGTAGAAAGTTGGAAAAAAGTCGTGGAAGTTCGAAAAAAGTAAAAAGGGAGGTCTGGTAAATTCTGAAAACTTGCACGAATTTGGAAGAGTTGAAAAAAGTCTGCAAAGACGAGCTACGCCCGACGCCCGTATAGTCGGGAAAATTCGTGAGAAGTCAGTAATTAAATTAAATTAAAGAATAGAGTCAGTAAAATAAAAAAAAAAAAAATTTGAAGTAGAGGAAAAGTCGGGCTGCATCGGGAAAGATGGAAAAAATGGTAGATAATTTTGCGACCACCCCAACGTTATACTTTTCTAACTTTTCCGGTTTTCCCGATATCTACTATTATCCACTGGCTATGTACTTTTTGCGGCTTGCTACCACAATTTGTTTGACTTTCTCCAACTTTTTTGATTTTTACCGACTTTTCTGAAAATGGTGTAAGCCTTTCCAATATTTTCCCGATGCATTCCTGATTATTTAGTCGTTTTCCCGAATTTCCCAAACATTTTCCGTCTTTGCTAATATTCGCATTTCCCTAACATTTTTCTCGCCTTACTTGGCGTTTTCCTAACACTTACGCAGATTTGTTCAGACTTTTTTTTCGATTTTACAGTTCCCAGAATTTTACCACCGTTTTGAATGTTACTAAAATTTGACTTCTTAATTTTATTTCTTGTTCCCGATTTTTTTCTGATTTTCCCAATTTGGTAAACTATCGAAATCTGGCTTTACGCTAGGAGAAATACTAATGCTTCCATATGGGATTAGGTCGAGTGCGAAAAAAATAGTCAGACAATTTTGGAAAACTGCTTTAATGTAGGTTCGTGCAAGAAAAAAATTCGACCGACGATAAATGTGCAAGATAATATGCAAAAAACACTTTGCAGCGCTTATATTTATAATTTTTTCCTGATAAACGTTGCCGACTTAACTACTAGTCCCGGGCCTAGGGCCCGACCGTCTCGGGGCGAGTGAAATTTCGGAAAATTTCTTTTCCCATATTAATATTAAGTTAATCAAATTATGAATGAATTCTGGAAATAATTTATTTATATTTAACTGATTTAGTAATATTGATGTAAATTACAATTAAATTTTTATATTTATTATGCCGATAATTTTTAGCATGGAGTTGCAATTAGTTAAAGCTACCATTCGGGCACTCTCTAAATGTATTTGGCTATTCTTAAAATTTGCAAATTTCAAATTTTAGCTACACGGGTCAGGAGTTACAGGTCGCACAAAATCGATTCGTAACTTAATTTAATAATTTTATTCAAAAACAATATATCAAAAATCTATCCCTAAAATTTGTTCATAATATTCTTCTTTTCGAGAATAAAAAAACAGTAAAATCGCATGAAAATTGAGCTCCCCGGAGTATTTTGAATATTGGAAAAGTTGATAAATAAATTGTAGACACACATCGATTTAAAGATTTATTTTGATAGCAATTCTACTCGAGCAAAAATTCATATAAATAGTAGTGGACAAAAATCTGGCTTGATTTGAAAAATCGGGGGTGGAATTCTCTAACTTTGATCGCTTCGTTAAACGCAACGATAATCCGAACGATTCGATAAAAAAAATTGAGTTTCACTACCTAATCTCATCGAATAAAATGGTATAATTTTGAAAACTTGTAAAGAATGTAAGCAAAACCTCCTCATATTTGGCACTTAACCTCATACCATGATATTACCTATATATTACCGCCTGAGTGCTTTACGGTGCCTATAGTATACTTTGGATCGAATCTCTTGTAGACTGTTCGTCTTACATATCGCACGCCAGCGCTGTGAACTAAATTAAACATCGACTCATCCAACCAAAGTATTCTTTTCCGCTGTTGTGGAGTCCAATTGATATATTGCAGTGCAAAGCGTTTTCTTTAAATTTGGTTCCGTTTGTATATATATATACGGTTTTATAGCAGTGACTCTTCCAAATGGGCCTTTTTCTTCCAAATGTTTTTGGACTGTTCTTGAGCTTACCTTCACAAGTCCGATTTCGGCTTAGATTTCTGGGGCAGTCAATAATGTAAATTTCCTGGAAATTCGTTTCAGTTGCCTGTCTATTGTAATGAAGAAATTCGTCTATAATTTCTGTAATTGAAATTTGGCTTCGTTATTTTTACCTTCCATTGGTCTTCCTTGGTCTACTTTGCAACTGCCCCAGTATCTCGGGGTAGATTTTAAAAATAGCGCCTTGTATCATTCCTATTCGGTCTCCTATATATCTATAAGTTAATTTATCTTTATCTCGTAAACAAACTATTAATTTTTCAATTGGAGAATCTACACGTTTTCGAGAAGTAATAATAAAGTTATATCGGTCACAATAAACTGAACTCACTTCATAAATCGAGTTACCTCGCCCTAATATACTAAAGTTTTCAAATTTTTGTCACACTACAAGCAAATACGACAATGGATTTTTTTTTATTTTCCCAACGAGTAAGCTCTCTTTATGAAATCTACGTTTTGTGGTAATTTGGGAAAAGGCTGATATTTTATAAAAATATCTGTTATCGTCTAACCTGTTTTGGGAGCTTTATATTTTTAGTTTTTGTACAAATAGCGGTTAACAAAATACAATATCGGTTTAGAGCAAAATGTATAACGGCTGCTAATTTAACGCGGGTTTCCTTATAGAATATATCCCAGGGAATAATCAAAAAAGAAATGGACTTGATTCAAAATATTCCTCAATGTACCTTCTCGAATATAATATATATCTGATGAGTACTGTAGCAAGTTATCTGCGAAAATATTGTAGGCAGTCGTTTTCTTACCCAAGAGACATACGATAATGGGTAATTTAGCTTATCAATTGTATAAGCTAATTCAGTGAGTTTTAACTGAACGGGTTGTGTCCATAAATACCTATAATACATAATTGTCGGCCTAAATTTGTTTTTTGAAAGAAGCTGCCCGCAAGTAATATACATTCTGCCAAACAACGCTGTCATTTGCGTTGCATGATTTGTTAAGTTGTTATAAATTTCGGCTTCAAACAGATATTGATATTTTGTAGAAATTTATTTGAGATATGTTTCCGTGAAATTTGAATTTTAACAGATCATTGCATTGTAGCGCAATCAATTCCATCTGGATTTTCTATGATACGGTTTCCACTTCCATATCAAAGGGAGTACCGAAGAGATTTAAGGGACATCCCACTTTATGCTCCCGAAAAATGAGCTATTTTTGGGGACTTTTCATAAAAGCATTCTAAAGAATATGAACAATATTTTTTTATTCATTAATATCTCAACATCTTCTTAGCTATTCCAAAAAAAAGGCAACTTTTGCTGGATCCTGCCTGCATGCCGTAGGTTGCCGATCCATGGCATAAATGATTGATTTTAGTCTGATCCTCGTTAATTTTTTTTCTGACTGGGATAGCGTCTAATTAAGTCTGGCGTTATTTTATTTCGATTTCAATTTGATGTCGACCGGCTAGATATTAATCGATTACGGCTTGGGCTACCCGATAAAATATAAATTGGTGATTCTGCTAGTGCTTTGAAAATTAATTCAGTTGGCACAGATTCACATGGACGCGTTAAAATTTGTTCATTTATCGGCCATATGCCAGTCATCGAATTTTTCCATATTTTCAATAAATTATTGTATTATGCATCTTATTGAAAATGCGAAACAATATGCTGGCTAAGATATCAACGACATCCCGTAAATGGTGCTAGGTTTGCCCCGGTTAGTAGCCATATAGTTATTAAAAGGTGTTTAAACGCTGTCTTAAAGGGTGCCTTTAGAATAACAAATTGACCCGACTAGTATATGGATTGTGTGATCCAGAAGAAGTAAAATCGTTTGAAGATAGTAAATCTCTGTAACCACCTAACCTTTTTGAGAGGAAAGTTCTGAAGTTCCAGTAAATAACCAGTTCAAAAATATGTCCTTATATTCGATGGTAAGAAAAATATAGGCTGGTGGGATCGTATTTCCAAGAGCGATAACAATTCCACAAAATGTTACTTACTATAGAGCGCATACTATAGTCTCCAATAAAGCCGCGTAACTTTTTTAAGAAATTCATAGAACTGCTTCATGCATCAGGGTTTCAAGAAATGTCAGAATAAAATAAATTATTGGCTTTTTCAGCGGGGACCTGTAAAAGACTTTTATTTTAAATATTTAAGTAATGATTTTGAATAAATATTTGATGAAATAATTCTTAACTGTTAAATTTTAAAGGGACGCAGAATGGGAATTGGAAGAGAATGCATTCGGTGAACTATTAGAACGTCCTGATACTTGCGAAGCGAAACATTGTCGATGTCCTCGTGGACGAAAGCACACAAATAAAACTGTTTATTCGATGATCTATTGTGATACGTGTGGTGCACATTCCATGCATAAACAATGTTGGATAGCAAAACGAGATTATATTTGTGAGGAATGTACACCGATTGTTGGTGTTGCCATCGATACCGATCATCTAACCAGCGAATGTGAAACAGATACAGAAATGCAGGACATTTGCTTGAAAGAAAATTTAAATTCGATTAAGAAAAGGGATGAAGCGAAATCAATTATAACTCGTAAAACTAGATTGATCGATGCAGGATCGTCATCGTCCAACCATAATTCACCAAGTAAAAGAACGCAAATTATTTGTCGACGATCGACGAGATTATTTTCACAAACTGATTCTGATTATGAAATATCCACAATTTCTACGAGAAAGAGAGGATTAACAATGCCGTACAAATCGAATTCGGTTAAAAAGAGATTGACAGAGTTATCGCCGACGAAGTATGGTTCTAATTCTAAAGCGAAAAGTATAACCGCAAGGAATGGACGTTCGGTAAAAGTTCGACGTTCGACAAGATTATTTTCCCGGTGCGATGATCAAATAGGTGTGCAACAATTTGGAAATGCTTATACGACATCTGGTTACGTTGATGGCGACGCTTATTATGAAAATCCGGAAATTAAACTGTCCAAAAAATCGGTGCAAGGGACAATTGCATCCACATCAAATCGTAATCGTTCTAAATCAAAGAGGCGGAAATTAAACCGCGTTGAAACTATGACGTCTGAAAATTTGTTTAATTCAAATGATCTTTTAAATTCTGAATGGATAATTTATAAAACAAACATTTCCAAGTTAGAAGTTGAGAGTATCATTTTCCAACCGTACATTCCGATTGTTCGTTTTGACGATTTTGCAAATGACCGTATAAATCTTGAATCACAAACGCAATTGGAACAACAAGACCCTAAATCAACTGAAACCGGTACCGATGTTGAGATAAATTTAAGCTGTACTTCAGATGCCAATAATGATTTAACCACTAGAACCAATCATCCTAAGAAAAATGTTAGTTTTGCTGAAGATGAATATATGTCACCACCAACCGAGAACAAATCATCAAGTCGCCGCTCTATTCGTACATCAGATGAAAGTTTAATTCAAGTACAATCCGTTCAATCCGACCAAAATCCAGTGATAAGAAATAAAACGAGAAGACGAAGTCCACGTTCGAGCCGATTAACATCCCGTTCAGATACGTCAAGAACATTGGATACGTCTGAACTAGATATGACACAAATTACATTCAGAAGACGATCCAAACGATTACAATCAATATCTTTGTCTTCACATTCTTCGATTTTCCGTTCAAATATCACACAGGATGATAAATGTGTAAGAAAAAAGAAAATCGGTGCCAAATCCTTAAACATTTCTAATAGTAAAATAGTAAATGTAACTGAATCAAAGGCGGGGAAGATAAATTCTTATCAATTACCACCGAGATGTGAACAAATCGGAACAAAAACATATTTGAATGAAGACTCAAATGGATCATCTTTTATCGGTTTCGACGAACAAGCGACAAAATTTCCGGTTCCGAAGCAATTGATTGATGAATGCTCGAACAGCTCTTCCGATTTTCTATGGAGTGATGAGTTGAAAGAAGTTAAAACGGATGTACAACTTGATGAATTGAAAGCAGAATCAACAATTAACAAAGTATCGAGATGGGTTATTGAGAATGGGAGATTTAAAGATTTGGATGAAGAAATTGCTTCTGAACAGATTGGTTATTCTTGGATATATGCATTTCGATTGCATTATTTAAATGTTATTCTTTTTTCTTATCATTTATAGCGCCTGGTGCTCCTAAGGATTCAATAACACAACTAAAACTAGATAAACCAATGATTGGGATGAGTTCCACCGATTCTACCAAAGACACGCTACCTATACATCCTTTTTTCTTGAAGTGTAGTGGCGGTCGATTTAATAATATAGGTAAGACCTCTTGTTCATAAATATTATATTTAAAATTACCGTATACCCGGAAGAGTGGGCCTTATTTTGACATAAAGCCTCTTAATATACACATAAACTCTCACTAAACATAATTTAATGGGGTGCAATATCCACGCTCCCCATTAAAGAGAAATCTGTAGTTTATCTATCAATATTTCTGATTATTAAACATCAATACTAGAATTTGGGATATCTGATCTATAGCAAGCTAAGGCAATACAAATAAAATAAAAATCTAATTTTGCTTGGCAAGTACCTTTTTTCGACTCTACCGTGAAATCAAGAAACCTAACAGTCTTTTTATAATTGTGTTTTAATTAAAATGAATTTATAAATTGTGCGCACTGTGTGAATAATTTAAAAATTGTGTACCTATTCCTTTTGGTACAATGTTGTTACCAATTATTTTACCTCACATTGTATATATGCATTTTTAATAATCTCATTACTAAGAGCGTCTTTCCTACTCTATGGAAGCATTCTAAAATTATTTCCGTACACAAGAAAGTAAGGGCTCAGAATGTATGGACTATCGTCCAATCAGTATACTGCCTTCATTATCAAAAGTTTTCGAGATTATTCTTAAGAACCAGATTGTCATGTATTTGAATGAGAATAGACTTATTCATGACTTTCAGTCTGGTTTCCGTTCAGATTATAGTACGGCATCTGCCTTGATACAAATTACTGACGCGATTTTAGATGGTTGCGATAAAGGGCAAAACACTGTTATGTTACTACTGGACTTCTCGAAGGCTTTCGTTATGGTACAGCATGATAAGCTTAATTCTAATTTCAATTTTTCTTCTGCAGCGGTAAAATTGATCTTCAATTATCTGTCTGATGAACCAAAATGACGGTTGAACCGACAAATTTCAAATAATCGTACTAAAATTTTGAATATTTTAAATTTATATCTCGTAAATTCGGGGGAGGAGAGAAAAGATAAAAAGAAACGTGTTAATATTTTTAGTTTAAGAGACCGAATATGTATTGAAAAGGGAATATTTTTTTTTTATCGTTTCCGCCCGTTAAGTGAACCTGTTATCTTCTTACGTGGGGATGTAATTACTCTTTCTAATTCGGTAAAAAGCTTGGGCGTTATCCTTAGTAATGGTATGTCGTGGGATAGCCACTACCGTTCAGTGGCTGCTAAAGTATACGCCGGTCTTCGTAGTTTATCAGTTCACAGAAATGTAACACCTATCAGGTACACGTTGTCGTTTGGTAACGGCGTTGCTTATTCCGTTTTTCACTTATTGTGATACAGTTTTTACGAATTGGACACTAGATGTCTGTTAATCTTGGAAAGAGCATTTAAGGCTTGTGTCAGATATGCTTCTGGTCTACGTAGATTTCAGAGTGTCAGGTCTTCTGAGCGGCGAATTCTTGGTTGCACAATTGCACATTAATTGAGTATCATAAGCTGACAACTAGTATGTTCATTTACAATCTAATTGCGAGCGGTTCTCCTGGGTATTTAAGAGACACAATTGTATACCTGCGATCCGAGCGTACTATGCAATTGGTCGGTCATACCAAGGAGAACTGTCTCGGCTGGTAAATAACTGTGTGTGCTAGGTATTTCGCACGGGAATAATATTCCGATTCGTGTGAAGCAGTGTGATTCGCTAGTACAGTTCAAGTTGCCAAAGATTTGGTCGGTAGGTCCTATGAGGTTGTGCTGGGTTTTGTTACGGTTGGTTCTTTATTACCTTTATAATAAGTTTAGCTATTACTTGTAATTATTTTTCTTTTCTTTTCTTTATATGTTTAATTATTCCTTGTATCTATTTATATAATTATTTAATTGCTAACTAGTGTAAATACATTATACATAGCATAAGGACGGTGTCCTTTGTATCTTTCATAAATAAATCGCAATAATAATAAAAATAATAAAAATTTCCTCAAACAATTGTCAGGGAGAGTTTAAGAAAGTGGGATAAGCGGAAAAATGTTGGGAAAAGTTGGAAAAAATGTAGGTAAAGTAAGAAAGACGTCTTGGAAGTTAGTAAGAACAGTGTCAGTAGTAGGAATATCTCGGGGGTAAACATCCGAAAATCGAAAAAAAAGTTGGGACAAGTCGAAAACAAGTCTGGAAAGCTGGTAAATGTTGGTAAACTTCGTGAAACGGTGAGGAAAAATATTCTGAAAAATATTGAGAGAAAAGTCTAGAAAAGTTGCATTAAGGGGATCGCACCAGTTGTGGCGCGAAAAAATCGATCATTTTTCGGATTTTTTTTTATGAAAACTACTAAACTTTTTTATAATATCAATATATCATATTAAAGTATAGACAATAAAGAACTTTTAGGAATTTTTTTTATTGAAAAATATCAAAAGGTTTAATTATAAATGGCCATCAAATATAAGAAGTTTTTAAAAACCCGTTTTGCGGTGACCAACACTGTGTGGAACTGGATCATCGGAAACAAAAAATGGAAATGGATTTAGTTAAATAATAACATAAACTAGTCCTTAATCGAGGGAT
>JANTOP010035794.1:0-11156 GCA_027564815.1 Symmerus nobilis | reverse complement strand
ATTAATCATTACATATAGTTAAAATAAATTAATTAAAAAATTGCTTTTTTTCGACCGCATGACTAGAAGTAAGCCCTAACTTTTTGACTAATATGGATGACGTTATCGTAATAATATCAAGTATTCGCCCATATAAAAATTGTAAAGGGCCTGAATATGTTGGCGAGTCGACTAACGATAATAGCGTTCATAAGAGCGACGAGAAATTCAAGCGCATTCTTTGCTTTTATCGCATGTGTTTATGGTTTTTATTTTGCGTTCTCTTTGTATATATATTAAAACGTGGACGCACAAAAAGAATGACAAATAAAAACCATAAAAATATGCGATAAAAACAAAGAAATAAGCAAAGAAATATGGGCTTGTATTTCTTGTCGCTCTTATCGACGCTATTATCGTTAGTCGGCTCGCCAACATATTCAGGTCCTAAGGCAACTTAACAATGGATAAACATGGGAACGTTTATCTCATTTATTTGTGATCAGGTTTTGCTGTACCAATATACCGTTTTTTGCAACCTATATTTCGTATATAAAGGTAAAGCAATTATAATAGGCTTTCGCGTAAAAATGCACCAAGATACAAATTTTCCAAATAAGATTGAATTAACCAAATAATTAATATAATAATTTTTAATAATTAATTAAAAATTGTTTTTTTTTGCTGGTAATTAATTTTTTTTTTATTTAATTTATGCTTAAAACCAATATTCAAGTAATATACAATATAAAAGCACACTGGAAAGCCCGATTGAGCCCCCATAAATCCGCCGATTTCTCACTAATTATGGAAAAAATTAGTCGGAATGAGAGAAATCGTACATCTTATTATTTTTTTCTTTGATATTTTTAGTCGGTGGAAGTAAAACAAATAATTCCTTTTCTTTTAAAGGCAATACAAATTTATTTCAAATAAATTAAAATATCAATTTAAATAATTATTTAATTAACCACATTACATATAATTCGGGTTTTTCTTAATATTACCTATTCTACCTAATGGCCCAACACGCTAAAATTCTGTACCGATTCATATGATTGATGATTTTGGCTCCATTCTTTTCGTAAAGATGTTCTTATAATCTTCCTTATTTTATGTTTTCCTTGATGTTATTCGTTATGCATTTGTGGCTGATTCTTCTCTGATTTTTCCTGTTGGTCCGTTGATGTTCACTGCATTTTTCTTTCACTTTTAATTTGTTAATTTATTGGTTTTTTTTTCTTTATAATCAACTGCCCGGGTTGGAGCCTCCCAACGTAACGCCAGTTTGTTTTTGCGCCAACCCAAAATATCTCTTCAAAATCTTGTTTTAATTGTCATCAAAATTTCACGTAGTTATTCCATTTTAATAATATAATAATTTAATTTACTCGATTTTCAATTTTCTCTGGCGTGTTATTTCGAATTATTAATGCGATCATAGCAGTGATGGGCCACCTGATATAGCGATGGGCCTCTTTCTAATATCAAGCCTAGAGCTAATCATATTTTTAGAAATAACATTATAAATAATATATTTTACAAATTTCGTTACAAAGCTTCTCTACTTTATCTCCTTTTATTTTTGGTTGCCTCTGGAGATTGAGGCAATAAGCGATAAAATTTGTTAAGAATGGGATAGATTTTAATTAAAAATTGGTAGTATCATCCTAATAATAAATTATATAATAACAAATAAACAGAAAGGTAAGAAAAAGCCTACAAGGTTTAACAAAAGTCCATTTCATCGTAGCAGTGATTGCAGAGAATTTATTAAACTACCCACGAGTACATCTATATTTAAGTGTCGAAGGTTAATTCACATTATATATTTTATTCACAAATTCATCACGTATAATCATTTTTTAAGAACACAGATTGTTTGACGGAATTGTTTTGTTGTTCAAGGACATCGATACGTTTTGTATTGAAAATACTTTTGTCGTTAGTTTATGGTCGTCCGATTTCTAAATTTGTAGTGCTAGTAATGACATTTCTCATGGCGTAAATGGTTGATGTCAGTATCACTAATTACCCTCTCAATCGATGCCTCAGCAAGCAATTGTGTGCTGAGTGGAGTTCTAATTGTAGGCGTCACTGATTGAACCCTGACTGATTGAGTTGAGATCTTTGGAGAACAATAAAACAATGTTGCAGTAGGATTTTTAACAGATGGAGCGTCGATTTTCGGTATTAACTTTTTAGGGGTTTCGTCATACTAGCTGCAATATCTTTCTGCAACGTGTTTGAAGGCAACAAACTATTAAAATCGAATTCTTGTTCTATATTGGAAAATTCTTTTCGAAGAAAGCCGTTTGTTATCGTAGCGATAACAAGAATATTATTTGTTGGCTTACCTGGAACGTTTTTTAAGTTGATTTCCATTAATCTTCCATACTTCCATTAATCGAAATGAAGGAATAGAAACGCGCACTAAAAAAATCCGTTCCTTGTTCACACCGTAGTCAGTCGCCCTGCCATCTTTTTTTCCGGAAGAGGGCGATGCCCCTTTCCTCCCGTCATCATCTTTCATTCGGCCCATATGTTTGACGGGTGACAGAACCGAATGAAGTTTGATGTCTTTAATTGACTGCCGCAGTAGGAGCTGTCTTGGCTAGTGCTGCCAACATGCTCCCGCCCGGTAAGTTGGCTCCATCTGAGGGAGGCTGCTTATCCGTCTCTTATGAGGCTCTTTTACGTCTGGCACTGCCATTTTAACCACTGGCCTTTTATATATACCTGTTGTGGTTTGTACGATGGCACTTCGGGTTTGTCCCCTGTTTCCATGAGTTACTTCCAATACGATACCTTTGGGCCAGGAGCCTCTTGGCCCGTTTTCATCGACGATGAGTACGATGTCCCCGGCTTTCAATGGCTTAGCCGGTTCAAACCATTTGGTTCGTCGAGCTATTGTTGGTAAGTATTCTTCGACCCATCTTCGCCAGAAATTGTCTGCTATAATTTGGGTAGTCTTCCAGCTATTTCTCAATAGACATGAATTTGAAAACGGGCCAGGGGTTTTGTTCCATCGGATGAGCCGAGCAGGAAATGGTTGGGGGTCAGGGCTTCGTCTGATTCTGATTCTATCGGCACTTAAGTTAATGGACGTGAATTTACAATATTTTCTACCTCAACTAGGAGGTTTCGCAACAACTCGTCGGATGGGCGTCTGGTAGGCATTATATATACCAAGCTCGTTTTTATGGAGCGGACTAGTCTCTCCCAGCTTCCACCCATGTGTGGTGTTGATGGCGGATTAAAGAACCATTTCATCGAGGGCGTTTTCCACATGAATTGCTTCGGAGTCAGCTCGTTCTAGTTCCTGCCTCAATGCCTGTCGCTATATAGCTCTAGGGGTTTTCCCCTCCTGGCGATGAAATTGCGTATACAAATTCTTATACAATAATTTAATAATAATACAATAATATACAAATTAAATTTAAGATGATTACGATCGTTAATTTTTTGTTGACTGGTTAGCATTTTGGAAATCCTTGGGTCCAAAAATATTGCCGAAATTGCTAAATTATTATTCAATAATGCATATTCCCTTTTTTTAATAGCCAGTTGAAGCTTCGTCGCCAACCAGTTGTCCTTTTTTTCAATAATCAGTTTCAATATCATAAAATATTTACAAAATACTCCTAATAAAAGTTGGGAGTTTTGAATTTTCAATGTGAATTCTTTTACAGGGCTGGACGTATCAATAATTGTATGAATAGTAATTGGATGTGTGGATTGTATGCATGTCGCAATAGTTCCACCTAAGGCAAATGATGAGTTGTAACCCGAAAATATTTATGTCAACAGAAAGAGGGCTATCACCCAATTAATTACGCGAAATACCCTGGTAGTTCATATGATTCTTACATATGGAATAATAGTAATGTTCTTCCCACTGGAAGAAATTCATCGCAGATATCCGCATGAATATTTTCTGCTAGGAGATTCCGGATATGCATTATGACCGTGGATCAGATAACACCATTATCTGATCCAGTAGAAGATTCACAGAAAAAATATAACATATTGTTGTTAAAAACATCATGTACTTCATTATCACCCCGAAATTGCTTCAATGATAATTAATACTTGTTGTGTTCTTCACAACATGTGTGTTACATATAATCTACCAGAAGTAACGTTAGACGAACCTGATGATTTTCTTGATGGCTTCAACATTAATCTCTTAAATAATCCAAAAAATACAGTTATAGGTAGGGTTAATCCAATATTGGCAGAAGCAAGAAAATTTCAACAATAATAAGACGCATTTTTTCATAAACATTTTATTTTTTAATAAAAACTAAGAAGAGCACAGACGATTTGTACAATATTTTGAAGAGAAAACAAACATTTTCATTTTATAAATAGTTTTGAAATTTAAGTTGTCCATTATTGGTTTGTTAGGTTTCAATATTTTGGAAGTGGAGTTTCAAGTATTCCAAAAAATCCGCTATGCGTTCTTGCGCATTTGCAGATCGCTTATACGCTTCAACCTTCTCCGTTAGTGGAGATAACTTGGCATTATGGTATCGAGTTTTCTCATCCAGTTTAGCCTGACACAATTTCGCCATATGATTGTTCGCATCAATGGACGATTCCAGTCGCTGAACACCACTTCTTTTTCCTTTAGATGCGACAGGTACTCTTTCGTGATGCGATTTAGCTAAATAATAATAAATACAATTTAATATCAAAGATTTTATAGATAACTTTTTGTGGGCATACAACTACGTGTATTTCTGACCGGGGTAGATACTGGTAATTGTTTTGATTTGGGTTTACATGATCCTTGACCATTTTTATTTATAGCTAACATTGTCATAAGTTTAATAAGTAAAAGGGATTTAAAAATTGTTATACATTATTTAGAAAATACTATTATTGCAAAACACTTTCCTCAGCTTAAAACCAGCAAATTTATTTTAAATACTTCTAGAAATTAAAATTTACCAATTGGTGCAGCGCTTTCTGAATTATATTAATAAAAATATATTTATTTCAAATGATACACGATAAACAATTGTTTTACCATATTAATTGAGCTAACTTCCGTATTTTTCTGACCACTGATTGGGGTTTCCCCGATAATCCCTAGAATTTGCTCTTCGTATTCGGTTGTTTGAATACTTGAAGTTGCACCACCACCAGTTTTTTCTCGATCCATCGATAAATCATGAAAACATTTCTTGCATTAATATATGATAGATATTACCTACCTTACACCATTGTCGTCAATCCTTATTTGCTCCAATAGGAACTGCGTTCAAAGGTCTTGTAATCTCCTTCCATAGTTCTTGGGCTTTCGAAAAAGTAAACACTGCAGTAAATTTGCCGGTATGCAAATTTGGATTAGCAGCAATAAAATCCAACAACATCTGTTTTTGCACGGCAGTTTTATTACCACTATGGGGTTTTTATTTCCGACATTTAATTTATTTAAATAAATTTCTGTTTTTAAAATCACTTAACATAAAATTAATTTATCGAAAAACAAAAATTTACAAATTTACAACTAATTACAGACAACAACTGATTCTTTTCCATCAACGTCCATGTTGAAATATTTATCGTTTCGTTTCAGCACTGGATAAGGTACCCTAAGGGCCTGAATATGTTGGCGAGTCGACTAACGATGATAGCGTCGATAAGAGCGACGAGAAATATAAGCGCATATTTCTTTGCTTCTTTCTTTGCTTATTTTTATCGCATATTTTTATGGTTTTTATTTTTCATTCTTTTTGTGCGTCTACGTTATAATATATATACAAAGAGAAAACAAAATAAAAACCATAAACACATGTGATAAAAGCAAAGAAATATGCGCTTGTATATCTCGTCGCTCTTGTCGACGCTATTATCGTTAGTCGAATCGCCAACATAATCAGGCCCTAATACGGAGCTTTCAATTTACTTTGTTACATATCTTCTCTCCCCCGCTCTCAGGTCGCAACAGGTTGGAAAATGTTGAAACTAAGATGTTAATATTCTATTGAATTCTGGTAAGATAAGTACGGCTGCTCGCGTCCATTAGAATCATTTTTCCCTAAATTCGGCTCGTATTCTAATATTTTCAGGACCTGGGAAAAGTTCGTGTATATTTTCATTCATCAAAAACCTTAATCCGTAAAATGTGATCCACATCCACATCCTAGATACAACAAGTGTTTTTAATGTCTCATTGATCATGCCATCTCTCATTAATTGTGCATGTCTCACTGCAAAAATACTCTACTTCAAAAAGTATTACATATTGCCTTTCAATATAATTGTTGACGGCGTCGGCCTTTTCAACAGAATAAAGTTTAGAATCTTTTAGCACTCACCTGACGGCTTCACCTGGAGCATCAATCCTCCTTTTTTCTTTTTTCGGTAGCTCCGTCCGCTTCTGAGAGCTTTTAAATTCGTTTTTTCGCGTATCGCGCGCGCACTCAATTCTTCACCGTCGATCGATTTTTTCCCTTTTCACTCGCGCACTTTTTTTTGGCGTCCTTTTTATCTTCCTCATTTCTGTCATTTTGCGCGCGACGGTCTCCTTTGCTTTTTTCTGGTTTTAGCCATCTTATTGGGAATCAGTGATTCCCAACAATAATTAAAGCGTCTGGTAGAGTGTGTATGATAAACATAAGGGCTATTTTAATTATTAGAAGTTGTTCAAGAATATATGTATACAATTTCAGTATGTATAAAGAACGCTTAAAATTTGTGAGCAGTATAAATATAAAGTAATACAAATAATACTTAAGAAATTGAATCTCCAACCTAACTCTTTAAAAATATATACATTTCTCTTCGTTTCCTTATTAACGTAATTTCATTAAGAATACGATCAAGAGCTTTAGTATTTTCGTGTAACATTTCCCTTTGTGTATTTGTTTGATCTTCAAGAAGCTTTATGCGTTCCATTTGTTTCCGATAAAGCTATATAATTTTCGTCTACACGGTTCGTATCATTTTCCTGATTTGTACCAAAGGCACGCCCTGGAACTCCTCTGCACGCTGCCTTAAAATTAAGCAAACAGGCCACTTCCTCTTCCAAATTCGTCAAAACTTTTATTTTTGATGGGCCGCCTCCCGTTCCTCTAAATTGTTGTTCATTGTGCCTTAAGCGTTATCTCCACCATTAAACGAAACGATTAAACGGTTTGCCGAATAATATACAAATCTGTATATTTTTCAGCAAACCGTTTAATTGTTTCGTTTAACGCTGGAGATGAAGCTTTAAGCCTCATATCAAGCGTTAAACGAAATGATTAAACCGTTTGCTGATGTTGGAATTTCGGTTATGCGTTCCAATTTGAATGTCGGCAGGATTTGTCTTTATTATTACGGGGGGTCGCAACCCTGTCCAGTAGCGACCCGGGGGAGTTTCCCGGCTGCGGATTTCTAGTATTTTATTTGTTTCTACATTGGCAGGCCTCTTATTTATGTCCTTCTCTGCCACACCATTCACAGACTTGCCGGGGTCGAGGGGGTGTAGGATCCCGTCGTACACGCTCATCAAAAGGAGGGTGGTTATTTCGATTCATATGATTTTGTGGTGGTATTTCAACATTCCAATTGAATTTCTTCACCTGTTTTTAATGTTTTTGTAACTGTTGTCATCTTTAGTTCGTAGCAATTACTTAGTACTACGACCTCTTTGGTGTCTTGCTATTTTGCACACCACAATTTCGATGATGTGCACCATAGCCCGACTCCTTAAATTTAAAATTTAATAAAAATATATTCATTCACTCACCAAAATTCGGCTCAAAATTTCACAATAATTCAATATTCATATTGTCGTAAATTCACATTCACTCTTCACTGAAAAATTGTCGTTTTCGTCATGACCCCGTAAAATCAAGGGATTGATTTCTAGAAACGTTTGTTCTATAATTTTCTCGCGGTAACTTTAAGTTTTATTTAGGGTAATCAGATTATCCGGTTTCTCACGAACGTTTCCCGGAAATATGAAAAGAAAACTTTGTACCGCTTTGACATTTTTAGGCTGTGGAAAAATTTTAATGGCTGCCATTTTTTCTTCCGATGGATGGTTCTAATACGTGCTCAAGAAAATTTATCTTTTTACGCAAAAACTAGAATTTTTCGAAATTTATCAGTAAACCGTTTTCTTCTGCAACTCATAAGGTTTTCTGCAATCTAATAATATTTTCTTTTTCGTCAGTAGCCGGCACAATAATATCGTCCATGTACGTATACCAATGCGATATTTTCTTTTATCAACTGATGAAACGTAACGTTGATAAAACGCAGAAATATGGAAGGTGCGTTGCAAAGACCAAATGGCACCTTTAAAAATTGGTATTGGCCATCCGGAGTTACGAATGAAGTATATTTTGTACAATCCGGGCGCACGTCAATGTGAAAAAATCCATTACGAACATCTAGTGTAGAAAATACTCTAAACGTCTAAACGTTTCTCAAGTATTACATCTTCCATAACGGGTAATGGATATCGGTCTTTAATAATTCTTGCGTTGAGAGATCGATAATTCACACAGTCTATTCGTTCCGTCCTTTTTCTTGACAATTACGATAGGGCTAGGAAAATCCGAATTGCTATTTTTAATAATTCCCTCATCAAGCCATTCTTCAATTTGTTTGGTAACAAAACCTCTTTCGCTTAAAGCCAAACGTCGAGGGTTTTATCGACTGTGTCGAACGCTCCAAGTGTTTTTTCTACGGCCACACCTAGGCCAACTAGTGATATTAGGTGTTTTAACGGATATTGTTTATTTTTTAGCTTGCCATTAGCAGTATTCTGAATCAATGATACCTCAGTTCCTGTATCGATGAGAGCCATGACTTGCTGATTACCAATGAGGACATTAACATACATATCGGGTACTGAGAGTCTACGCACAAATTTATCGTCCCTGCGTTCTTCTTTGTATATCTATTTACGTATCTCTCGATGTTGATGGTAGGTTCTTTTTTGGGCAATCTATAGATAAATGACCAAAATCGTCGCAGTTAAAACATCTAGAACCTTTCGATTTATGAGGACAATTAAACATGTTATGACTCATTGCGCCACAATTTGTGCATCTCTGTTGCCTTCTACCAACATTTATTTGGTTACCACCGTTGTAACCATGTTTGGGATAAGTACTGGTGGTATTTCTCAGTTCAGTTTATGACGTGCCGAGGCAATTGTCCGATTATTTTTAAATAATTAATTTACATATCATTTCGAAATAATACCTTAATAACTATCTCTAATTTTAACGGATCAACAGTATCCTTATCAAAAATTTGTCAATTATGCAATTCAATAAAATTTACTTAACTAACAATTAATATGATTAGATAATTTACATTTCATTTCTACTGGGAAAAGATATAAAAAACCCAGATAATTATTACAAAAAAATTGTATGTTTATATTAAAATACAATAAATAATGGTTAGGAGAAGGGATGGTTAGGAAGGAGCTTAACTAAGTTTGGAAGGGGTAGGATTATTTACAATGTGGGTATGTTGTATTCTTTATTAAAGGAACAAAAATTACAAAGTTTTCTTAAAACTATTTTACAATTTTATTAATAATTAATAATAATCCTGAATTAGGCTACTGGTTAACGTGGTAAACCAGGGTCCCACTACTCGCTGACTGGAGGGATCTCTTATAATATAGAATCAACCTATGGCTGGAGTCGTGTAATTCACCATTCTTAAGCATGTTGAGGAGTTGGTGAGGACATTTCAATGGGAAGACATTAGGATACTCGTCGAATAGGGCATTCAGAAAAGGGTTATCAATGTTGGCCATTTTTCCTAGAGATTTGATGGCGAGGTCTACCATATGTTTGTTTATCCTAAACGTTCCTGCGAGCCTGTACAGCTGTGTGTTGCTAATGTGACGGTAAGAAGTTCTGATGGTCCTATAGTTAATGGCTGCTCGAAGACATCGTCTTTCGAGCAGTCGAATCTTTTCCATTTGGCTAGACGCGATTGTGAACCAGGTTGGAAATGAGTATGTGATCAGCGGTCTGATCAATTGTTTGTATACTACTTCACCTTGGTGTTTAACTTCTCCGTAGCATACAGGATTGGTTTGAGTATATTAATGGCGGTAAGGGCCTTATTTTGAATGTGCTTAACATGGTCATAGAATTTGAAGTTGGTGGAGAATATTACAATACTCCAAGATATTTGATTGACTGAACGAAAGGGATGGGGAGGTTGTCAATCTTGATGGAGAGATTCCTTGAACGTTTGCTAATGGACCGGCATCTGAGGGAACCAGATCCCATAATTACAATTGCCTCGCTTTTGGAAGCGTTAATTGTAATTTTCCATTTATCGTAGAATTGCTTAACAGTCACAAGGTAATCTTGGATAACTTTAGATGCGTTGACCGTATTTGATTTGGGCGAAAGTTTTTATTTGAAATTTTAGAAATCAACTAATTTTATTTACCAAAATTTCATTTCTTATATACTTACTAATATTTACAGAAAGAAAATGTGGGGAAAGCATAATTTTAATAGTGATTTTAGGAAAATCAATATTAATTCTATGGGTTTGCAAAAATAATATTTTAAATTATTTAAGCCAATTTAGCAAATAGTAATGTGAATTTTTTATCAACCACAGGAAATGGTTATTAATTAATTTAATTTTAAATTTGAAGAATTGGCATAAATAATATTTGGTCTTTACCAATAACAGGAAATGGTCATCAAATAATTATATTTTAAATTTTAAATTTAAATTTACAAATTGCCACCTGAAGCAATTCTTTTGACCAATAACATGAAAAAATGCAACGTTAATGTGATGACCATTAATTTTTGTTTTGATTAAATTTTTATGTTACCTGAAATTGTGTATTTGTATAGTAAGCTGTAGGTTAAGCTATAAGTAGTAAGCTGTTTGGTTAACAAACTGTATATTATTTATACAGAGTGTCCCAAACAGTATTATTTGCTGACATGTAAATAATCGCATCATCGGCATACTGAAGGATGGCAATTTTGTTTAGTCTTCTCGGCGGTCTGGGAATATCTGCTGTATAGATAATGTAGAGAAGCGGTCCCAGGATGGAGCCCTGAGGGACACCAGCCTTGATGGGAAAACTTCTCGAAAGGGAAGAGTTGATTTTAACTTGGAAGGACCTGGATGACAGATAGTTATAGACGATCTTACAAATATGTAGAGGAAAT
>JANTOP010035783.1:0-11157 GCA_027564815.1 Symmerus nobilis | reverse complement strand
GCAAAGAAATATGCGCTTGTATTTCTCGTCTCCCTTATCGACGCTATTATCGTTAGTAGACGCTCCAACATATTCACACCCTTATAGTCTCATATAACGAATTGTAAAAAGCCAATATACATACGCCCAATTACGAATCCTAGGAGGAAATCTATTTGGGGGAATGTTATCTATCTACTATAAGACTATACCCATAAAACATATTTATAAGCTGTATATGGTAATTTAGTTGCCACATAAATTTACATTAAAGTCAGAGGGTGGTCTAGGTCTGGATGTCTCATTCTTATTCATAAGAAAAATATCATCAAAAATATGTTTATTTAACGCTGACGGATTAAAACTGGAACAAATTTCCCACTTGCAGTTTAATTTCCTTACTTAAATTGATTTGAATTAGTAGTAGTATTCGTTAAGCAACTATGGGCGTCCATGAATTTTCTATTGGTTATTCTTCTCGTAGACAGTATAAATGTGTAGGTTCAACATTATAGGCTACTAAGTTAACTGGAGAGTTAATAAGGCCACTCATAAATATACCTAAATCTTTTATAAAGGTCTCGGTTACGTTTTAACGAATTACGATTTTTGAGTATATACTTACCGATACTTACATATCAAATTTGTATAAATCTCATTGCGGAAACGTTTGTGCCAGAATCTTTATTAATTTATTGAATTATTCTTCTGCGGAATGGTTGGAATAATTAAAAAATTATTAATGGCGGGTTTTTGAGACAATATTACATGTTTGCAATTTTTCTTTTCTTTTTCCCATCTACAAAAGCAAAGTTAAACGAACAAGTTTTGGTTGTCTTTTCATAAATAATCATCAAACACCCAACTTTCTGCCATTTGAAACGATTTTGAAGATTTTTTCCTTCAAACGAAACACTCTTGAGTATGGGTTACAAATGTTATGGTCGCACAAGATTTGTTAGGGAAGTGCTTTGGGAAAATTATTGCAGAAAATATGGGATTATTTAATGTGGAAGGGAAAGTTTTGAGAATAGAGCGCTTTAAGTTTTTATTAGAATTTTTAATATTTAAAAAACGACAACAACGACGAATATAATAAAACTATTTGCTTGTCCCAGATAAGGCCCTCCCAAAGCCTCTGCTACTAATTTTTCATAGCACTTCGATCCTTGTTCTTATCTAATTACAGTTCTTATTAATGTTATAATTTGGTCGATTTTGATGTTTACTGATTACTGTTCAATTATGTATTGTCGACCGATGTATATTTTGCTAGCGCAATAACATGTAATACTCACGTCTATCTCGGACGTAGGTAGGACTGATGGGGTTTTCCAGAAAAAAGAACGCACTACGGCCATTCCATGGAAAAGAGCCTTCGATAACACCGTTTTTACATACATTGAAATAGTACGTAGAAAACTTTGTATTCACCTTACATGATAAGTTCACATGCTGTCATTGCCTCATAAGAACATCATAACAGCGAAATATGTGTAATAAGAGAAAATTCGGAGGAAAAGTGTTCTTTGGTGGAATTTGCAGGTAAGGATTCCTATAGATAGTAAAATTAAATACCTTAGTCGTGTACAGCCCATTTCGTAGATAATATTATCAAGATAATATAATATCAACCAATTAGGATAATTAAATATCATAGCGTTGGTCTGGATTTGAAATCAGTAAGTAAGTAAGATTTAGGTATTCTTTCGTTCTTTTGATAAAGTGCGTGACAATAAACGCCTTCCCATGGGTTTGTCCTGGTGATTTCTCCCAGCGCAATTTTTCCTATTTTCTGCCTATTCTGATATCATTCTGCTTGCTGTGCAGTTTGGTATTCCACAGAATGGCTCTGGCCCATAGAAAGATAATCCCGCTCCTAAATTGGCTAGAAGATCAGCTTTTTCGTTGCCCTCAATTCCTGTATGCCCCGGTACCAAATTAGTTCAACCTTGTTTAGTTGGCTTAGGTCGTCTAGGACATTAAGGGGGTAGTTGAACTGTCCATTTTACATACAAAATCGAGGTACCTTTTTCTCTAAAACTACTGAACCGATTTTCTTCAAATTTTGCAGACCCAATCTTGGCTATAAAAAAAGAAGGTTGTCTGGAGGATTGATTTTTTTTTTAAAAAAAATTACGGATTTTACAGCAAGTTAAAAATCAAATGAAAAAAAAAAAAATCAACATGCTGTAAAATCCGTAATTTTTTTTTTTTAAATCCTCCAGACCACCTTCTTATTTTATAGCCAAGATAGAGTCCGCAAAATTTGAAGAAAATCGGTTCAGTAGTTTTAGAGAAAAAGGTACCCTCGATTTTGTATGTAAAATCGACAATTCAACAATTCGAGATATCCTAAAAAACACGTTTTTGGTATTTTTACCAGTTATTTGCTCATATTCCTATCACATTTTATCCGATTAGCATAAATTGTATCGATATTTAGTCTAGGATGACGTAATTCATTCTAGTTCAATATACCATAGACTTCAATTATTTGAAGATAATATAAGATGTTAAGAAAAAATTATGAAAAATAATTCAAAATAATTTTCTAACTCTACGTTTACGATTGATTTTATGTAGAAATAAGTAATCTCGATTTTAAGAACGATAACTTACTAAAATTTCATTGCCGTCATTCATGAACCAATATTTACTTACACTATAGGTACTAATTATGTACCAGCATGTACATAATTTATGTTTATAATTTATATTAATATATATCGCTAATCATTTAGTTACATAATATTGTAAAATTATTATTACTATTAAATATAAACATTACATATAATACGTACTTTTTCGCAAGCAAATAGAACCGGTGCGGTCGCTAATCCCAATTTTAAATCAGCGGCCGTTGGTTTACCCATAGCTGCAGCGGATGATACAAAGTCAAGTAGATCATCAACTAATTGAAACGCTAAGCCAATATTTCGTCCATATTGAAAAGCTAATTCTGATAATGATTCATCGGCACCACCTAACAACGCTACCTTCATAAACCAATAAAAATATTATTTACTATAAACAGATTTTAATAGAATTTAAACAAGATTTTAACTTACCGATTTTAAACTGTTTGCTATCAGGGATGCTGTTTTCCGATACGTTTTTGTGAGGTAATGGGCAAATCTTTCATTTTCTGTTTCTTTTGCACCCAACTGCATAAATTCACCTTGTACTAGATCTGTTAATATCTGCACGGCAAAAATTGTTCATGAATGAAGAAAAAGGCACAGAATTAAATACTGGCATGAAACAAGTTTTAATAAATTTAGCCAATCGAACTTTAAAAAACGATTCAAATGTTATATAGGGTGTCCCAATCGATTAGTAATATTTACCTGCAGCCGTAAATAACGTTGTTGTAATTTTTATAGAAATAACATAATAGGAGAAGCAAATAGCCAACTATTTATTATTACGAAATATTACGAAAATGTGAGTTCGACATACTCTCTTTTAAAATTAGAGAGAAGAGGATTTTGCAGCTATTTGAATTTTTATTTAGAATGAATGAATATCATCTCTGTCTGACGTAATTTCCTACTCGCTTGGAGCACCCTGTACATACAATGGTACAGGTTAAGCACTGTTTTTGGGAAACCAGAATATGTTCACTTATTTATAATTATGCAAACAAATAATTGTAACGGAACATTGAAATTTAATTAAATATTAAATTAAATTTTATTAATTTGACCTATACCCACACTGGTTTTATTTTATAGATTCATCATAAATAAATTACATCTTACTATCTTAGACCAAAATTTAAGAGGATTAATTAAAATCAGGTGAACATATGCATTTTTATAGGTAATAATTGATATAACTACATATGTATTAAAATAAAATAAATATTTTATTAATAGAATTATATGACATTTTTGTTGCATTTTAATGGACTTTTTTTAAGAAAATGTACCAGAATTCGATTTTTTGGTAAAGTTTTCCTTCGACAATTTCGAAAAAGTATTTCTAGAGAATGCATCAGGAAGAGGCCAAGGGGAAGAAAGGGGAGAGGATGGGAGAAGTAAGAAAGTTGCTTTGAAGGGCAAGTGAATTTATTCTAATATAAACTCCTCAAGCCATATTTTCTGGCAAATACAAATTTTCTTGTCATGCATTTTTTAAGGGAATTGACGATTATTCCGAACAATTTTCACGTTATTTGACCTTTAGACCTTTAACAGAAATTATGTTTCAAAGAACATAATTCTATTTTTTTTATTTACTTATTTTGGAGCAGAATTTTTGGTTATTGAAAACATTTTGTAATGAAAAAATATTTGTTGTATATTGTGAGTGAGGAAATTTTTCCAAAGATCCAGAATAAAAAAAAACTACTATCTTAAATTTAATTTTCCCGATTCCTTCTCTCGTCGATAAGTATTGACATAATAAGTGAAAAAAAAATTCAAAGAGAAAATATTGAAAGATACTCACCTGACTTAAAACTAATGTAACATCATCATTTTTTAAACGTGAAATCATTATGGATGCTATTGATAGTATGTAATCCCCAGTCATTGTAACCTGAAAAACATCAAAAATTAATGTAGATATGTAATGAAATATTATATACTACAAAATTAACAGAAATCTATAAAATGATTAAAAAAAAATAATCATATAATTAATTAATTAGGATGTGTTTATTTTTCATTTTAAATTTATAGTCCATTATAAAATCATATCTTTTCATTATCAAAAATCTACAAATTAAACAGTTATCATTACTTATATCCGGATTTAACACAGCCTATTTCATTATAATAAATATTATAAAATTAATTTGGTATTTACTTAATTTTTAAAAACATTTCTGTCATTTCATTAAATTTACCGCACACATATTTTTTATGAAGAAAAGACTACAAAAAAAAAAAAAAATGAAGATGAAAGTTTATAAAAAATAATTATGCATAGGTGTATCGATTTCGTTTCGAATAGGTGTGTTCCAAAACGTATAATAAATACAAATGAAAATGAGAGTTTTTATGATAATGATCCTATAATATCAGTATTATAAAAATATATAATTTAATATTATATCTGGTAGCCGTATTCCTCCCCAGGTTACTTAGGTCTGTCGTAATAACTCTACCAAGAACTCTATTTAAAGGATTAATAGCACAAATTCAAAATAATATTTTAGAAAGATGAGATTCCAAAAAAAAATGGATTTTGGAAAACTTTCCTTACGAAAATTTAGTAGTAGCTTACTAAAACCAGTAGAGGAAAATTTGATAAAAGAAATTAAAAAAAAATGGGAAAATATAAAATATAAAATCGAGTAAATTAAAGATTAAGATCATTTTTTTTATAAAAATTGTAACATCAGTAAATTCTATGAACAGAAATATTATAAAAATTTAAAATTTTCTAGAATCTAGATAATCCTCCTGAACATCTGAAAATTTGATGAATATCAGAATAATTTAATGAAATCCGCATATTTCGTGAAGATCCGAAAATATTATAAAAATTCGATTATAAACTTTAAAAATAGAATTCGAAAGGATAAGATATTGAAATTTTATAAAAATCAAAAAGTTAATAAAAAAATTTCAAATTCAAGATTGGTATGAAAATAAATCGAAAAAATTCGTAAATTACATATAATTTCATTGTAATTAGAAATAATAATAGAAACCCAAAAATTTGTGAACTAACAGAAATTTATAAAAATTTGAAAAAATTAAATTGGATTATCAAATCTTTGTCAAATTTTTCAGTTTCCAAGAAATGGTCTGATTTTCAGTAATTCGTCAATGTGTCTGAGTTCGTTCTTGCATAATTATTAATTACACTTGGAAATTGTTAGACATTTTTTAGAAATCTTATTCCTATCGAGTTCTCTCCTAGAAGGGAAACACCAACCTTATACTATTTTTAATTAAATAATAAAACTTATTTGTTTGGTTGTTGAAATCCGCCATAGGATGTTGATTAAAAATTGGCAGCTCAATTTGTCGGTTATGGCGGATTCAGACAAACATACAAAATATCAAAAAAATAATATAGATAAGAGTTGAACTTTTCTCAACGATTCGGATCATAAGTCAAAATTGTATAGAATTAGAAAATTGGTAATCATGCAGCAATCAGTATTTCTTTATAAACTAAATTATTTACTTATTTTAGCATTCTTGCCAAGAGGGTTTTAATTAATTATTAATCGATACCGAAACCATTTTTGCATAATAAATAATTATTATTACTGAAGTGATCCAGACTTGAACGAAATATAAATCAGATCTATTCATTTATTTGAATATAATTTGTAAGTAAAGAAATAAAAATATACATACATTCGGTAATTAAATTACAAACATTTATTATGCAATCAGATAACTGATTATTACAATTAAATGAATAAATGAAAAATGTAATGCAAAAAATGCAAAAAATAATAAAAAAAAAAGAAACGTTAATTTCTTTATTTCATAGTTAAATTCGAAATTCATCACAACAGTTCTTAAATGTTAAGTGGATTGTCGGTATGGCACTCAATGAATTTTATATTTATTCAAATAATATTACTGAATAGATATTGCTATTATTATTTATTATTAGACAAATATTCTATCATAAATAATCAGTTTCCAATCAAAGGAAAATTATATTTTAGTTGAGAGATATAATCGTGCATATTCTCCGTAAATTAATCAATTAATAAAATTATATTATTGAGATTTAAATATTTAAAAGAATGGATTATCGGAGTGCAAATATTAAAGCATTCTGCAAGATTAGATAATGATGCATTGTATGTAGAGATAAATTAAAAATGCAATGTAAAGTTACTTTTACTTAATAATTTCTTATAATTACAAGCATAATTATGTTAAAATGTTTAAAGATCAAACAGGGAAAATACTTTGGAAAATTATTTTATTGTTAATATTATAATAAATTACTATGAATCTTCATTATACTTCGGATGTTCATAATTCCCTGAAAAAATTATTTGTAAATATGAGTATAAAATTTTAACTATGTATGACTTTCAGTTGCATTACAAGCAATAATTTATTATGCATATTAAAATTTAATAAGTATTGTGAACAATTCCTTTGCCACTTCGGTCTTGCGATGAGTATAATAACAATGTTGCAATTTCTGAATTGCAGTCAAATTAAAGAATCATTTTAAAATAATATAATCTGAAAAAAGATAAACACTATACATGACTTGATTCATACTTTTTATTATAATTGTTGTGAAAATGTACCTTGAATTTATGACTATGAAATTCATATACTGTTAGTTAAATGCTTCAATCCAATGACATTTTGATGATATTCAAAAATACCCAAACCAATTAGGTCAGAAAATGTGATTTTCGATATAACTGAATATAAAAACAATTACAAAAAATATTGAGTGCCGTAGTGTTTCTTTATAAAAAACTAAAACTATAAAGTTATACAATAAAAACGTAAAACCGGCACATGAAAGGTAGTTGCCGCTTGAAGTGATCAGTTTGTGAGTAAGAAAATACTCGGCAGGAATATCCGGCTGATAAAGCAGTATTATGTACATATACGATCTATTATGTATATTCTTCACAATGTGTTTTACAGGCATGATGAAGAAAAAGTTGCTTTGACCGAACATTAATTAAAGGGATTTTATCACTTAGTCCAGGGAAATTTAGCTTTTTTTATGAAATAAATGGCAGAAAGCTGAATTTTTGTAGAAACGATGTTTTTGTGGTTCTAATTAAGATATAATGGGGAACTTCATCGATCCGAGTGCCGCTAACAATTCTATGCGGGGTCAAAGGACACGAAAATCGTTTCTCGTGAATATCTTGCTAGCCGTTACTTTTACGGGAAGGGCACAAGAGATCAAATTAGTAGCTCTAAAAATTGCCTACAAAAAACGTTTTTATCTATATCTCTTCTAATTTGTGTCATTCAAATCGCTACATTTAGATAATTTCAAAATTCTTTAATGATTGTGGAAAGTAATGTGGTCTTTGGTGATTTATTTTTGATAGAATGGTTCTACCACTAAATCTGATCTGATCTGATAAATAGACTTTGTATCTAATTCTAATTAAAAAACTATTTAACTTCCAAATGAACATGAACTTATTTTAACACTAACATCTCGAAATAACTTCATTTAAATTTCGAAATATGTCAGTATGTACTAAATTCATTCAGACGTACAATAACGGACACTCACATGGATTACTCGATATTTACTTGGCGACAATTTAGTCACATGTGTCGTAAATTTGTTCACAGAATGCGAATTGACTTCACATTATGTGTTTACAATGAGATATAACTACGGTACATATCAACACCATATACAGAAGGTATACAAATACTGAAAGAGTTTAACTGATAATTAAGATTTGACAAATCAGAGACCTAAGGTTTAGTTTTAGTCCATACTTCTCATGTCCATGCTTGGTGTAAGCTTTAACCGATTAACAGTTTTCCTTTTTCTATAATGAGTTGATTGTTCAAGTTCGAAAATTTGCCGACAATTTGCTAAGAATGCAAAATTATCGGATAAAATTTTGGTAGGAATAAATTATCATTTGCAATCTTGATCTTGGTTTTTAACCGTTGTTTAATATTATGTCTTTAATTTTATAAATGATGAAGATTGACTTTAATCAAAACCATTAATTAATTTTACCGAGCGAGATGTCCGTCATATACATTTTTATTATTAATATTAATATATTAATTAATTAATTAATATTAATTACTCTGCAAATATCGTCTTTACGCAGGAACGGCTACATTTCAGTATTACAGAATTATTGCAATTGAATTGAACTGATAATTCAACAAATATTTAAGTAAATTTCAATTATTTTAGTAGAAGAAAAAATAAAACTACAAGAAAAGAGATTTCGAAAGGATTTTTCCTGTCCTAATATACCTCTTCTTAGTTCGTATATGTAATCGGTGTATATGTCCTTTGCGGATATATGGAATCAATGCTATTTTATTTATTATTATTTTGGCAAGGAAGAAAAATTAGGTAGAAGATGGTATGGTCCACCTTATATCATTTTATTCGTGACAAGAAGCTATTTTACAAAATGAAACAAACAACGGGTAGGGTATCGGAATACCGCTCTACAAGTTAACTGCCGGTTTTTATACAATTTTTTTTAACAATTTCTATGAACGCAAAAAAATAAATGATTTGAAAATTAAATGTAATACATACTGTAAAATATATTGCTTCAGAGAAAGAAAAATACATCAATAGAAAAATTGTTACACGATAAATAAAAGAAGAAGCGAACTCATTCATAATGGTTATGCACCAAATATTTTCCAAATATTAAACAGTTTTTCAAATTTATTTAGTGTAAATCCAAAACAATTTATTCAAAAAAAAGTAATTGGGCAATCTTAAGGAATGCACAATTTTTTATTACCAGAATCAGTCATTTATATTATTTATATTATACAATTTCTTTACAATAAAATGTGTAATATTAGATTTCAATTTTTGTGTTAATGGTTCTAATGAACCATTAGAAAAATAACGTTAAAAAATTAGTTCACAAAAATGTATAAATTCTTTTCAAAATATATTCTTAAAGAAACGAACGAGATTGATGAATTAAATCTAAATTGTCCTAGTTTTCATGCAAAATTGAACGCTAATGGTAATACAAAATAATTTTAAAATGCACGCAAAACATAAACAGTCAATATCGTGTCACCAATAAAATTATGAAATATGTAGCCAATGTACAAAGAAATACTCTAGTTTTTATTAAATTGAAATCATCATTAAATTTGCCATTGGCATAAATTCTTGCAATTACCTTCTTAGACAAAAAATGAATGTAACCATTTGGAAATGCGAATATTAAAAATCTTATACTAAATTGATGCTTAAAAATTAAAAACATTGTCTCTAACTATTCTTGTCAATGACCTGCTGATTTTGTATATATTGAATTTTATCTTAACACATTCACGGACATTCACTGCAATTCCAGAGATTTGATTGTTTTCTGGTAGGTCATTACTGCATATGCAAAAATATCTATTACATATCTATTGAGATAAGTACCTCCACGTACAGGACATGAAAAAAGAAATCCATTAACTAAAGTTCTGAAATCTAATTTAAGGCTACAATACATGGCTTTTGGACAGCCACTAGTAAAAAGATGTGTTCGTGAATGTGTTAAATCATCAAAACTTAATATTATCTAGAACTCAAAATTCGTACGATTTTATCGAAAAAAAAATAAATGAATATTTTATTATCCGTAATATAGTGCAATTCAAATTATAATTAATAAAAAAACGCAATCCAATTTTTATTTATTCCATTTAAGAAATACCATCATGGTCAAATTAAGATTACCTTTCTGTGATTCCATAACACGTTCACGCTAGGTTTGCCCCGCCGAAAATTTGATTGATCTATAACATCGTCATGAATTAAACTAGCCGAATGAATCATTTCTGATATCATAGCTACGCGACGTTGACTAGCTAATGGTTCTCTGCAAAACAGAAAATGAAAGTTAGTAAACATCGTATCGTATATTTTCTAATTTTAACAAAACTGCATTACAGATAAGTGCACAGAAAGATATGAAATGGATGAAAACAAACTAGACAACATCAAAAGCTGCTATGTATATAAATAGTTCATCATGGTGTGCATTGATTTTTCTGGTGAATTAAAACTATTAAAACTAACCACACAATCAACTAAAAACTATACAGATATAAAAACCACACTAAAAGTGATAACAAAGATGAAGTAAATTGTGCACGACGAAAACACAAATTTATTTTGCTAAGATAATACAACATCTACTTAAGTGTAAACGATATAATATACACCTACATACGTTTTAATCGTGATGTCCAACTTGTTATTGTTTACAACTAACTGCAAACCCATTATAATATATGTGCATATAAAATACTAAGGAGCACTTCGGCACCTGTAACTTTTATCCAAATTTTAAAATTCATAAATTCACAGAGAAAACAATTAATATAAGGGAGAGTGCCCACCTACTACCACCTTAAGGTCTTGAGGTCATAACTTTCGTTTGAAACATAATTTCGCGGAACTCTCGTTTTCGTTTGAAAGCTGAGTTCAATAGCTAACAAGAATTTCAAACGGAACTTAACAATTTCGAAAAATGCG
>JANTOP010035782.1:0-25699 GCA_027564815.1 Symmerus nobilis | reverse complement strand
GAATACTCGTTACTTTCGGATCCTAAAAGTAACGAGTATAATGTACCTAGTACTCGAATCTTTTGCATCTCTAGTGTAACGTATAGTGAAATTGCCCAACATAGAACACTGCTGTGTCATACATCATTTGCCATTTCGGTTATTCAGTATAAGGATACTCAGATCCTTGTCTCTCATTTCTATGTGTTCTATTTCGACAGATAATGACCCCTAATTTACTGACCATTTTTCCAATTCGTTTACCAAATCGATCGAAACAGCTATCCGTGACATTCACAATATTATTTGATAGGGGATATCCGCCAGCATAGTTCTCTCTGATTGGTGTTCGAAACAATTTCTCATTGATTGACACGTTCCGTATAATTTGTTGAACGGAACGACGTTGACGATCCGAGTGTCGCTTCCGAGCCGAATACGGTCGTAATGTCATAAAGTATAATATTTCAACGATACTGACAACACTGAAACCCATAAATAGACCTAGTAGGCCTCCAGTGTTAGCTGTAAATATTATATATTTTATAAATTAAATTTAAAAGGCCTGGAGTTCAGCTAAAGTTATGTACATAAAAACTCGGTGAACCCAATAAATTCCTCTTTTGTATAGCTACGAAAGAAGCTCTCCTCGTAGTACACATGTAGTGCTATCAAATCATCGAACACCTCCTTCGGATCTACTCTCATAAATATTTCCTCTCGTACAGTATAGTTCTTTTTCTGGATAACCGCCGTCGATAAGTCAGACAGATAGTTAATCTCGAAGCATCCGGGCATACAACTACAATCGTATGTTGAATTAAAATTCAGATCAAGAGCTGATTGAATTTTCCCGTAACATTGATAGTCTCGCCGGCTACAAATATTCGTGTCCGCATTAAATTTGGGCATATAATACAATACACATCCGCATTCCTTCTCTATTAACGCTGACTGACATTCCATTTCACAATTTCGACGTGAATAGGTTCTAGAAATATTTTTAAAAATAATTATCAGGACGATTCCCGAGAATATACCGAAATTTATATTTACCGGAAATAGGAAAGATTCATTTCGTTAGCGAATACACATTGACGTTGTTTTTGGGATACTGAACGAATGACTGGTGATGCGTCTGATATACGTGGCGTAATTACTAGGCGGACCTCTCGTCCGGGGGATATTGGTATTCCATAGTCGGCAATTTTTGGGGTTTCGGTTGGATTATGGAGAAGTACCTATATTTAGAAATTTGATTTCTAAGTTTCTAAATTTCTAGGGATTTGTAACTCTATTCTAAACTTTCGTTAAAGCTTTTATGAATTGAATTGAATTGAATGCTATTTCGCATAAATACTTAAATGCTTTCAATGAGCTTTTGAGATTTTTGAAGCTTTATTTTGGAAAATGTTGAAATTTCGTTAAAGAATCGCTATCTGGATAGAAAATAGATTTTTAAGAGTAGAAAATTAAGTTTAATTCTTAGAGCTTTCGTTGGGCTTTTAATAGTTTGGTTAAGCTTTCTGCGAAAATTCCATGTTTCATTTAAATATTGTGAATGGCATAAAAATTTGTTTCCAAATTATATAAAAACACATTTTAATTTTAAGGTTTCAATAAGCTTTCGAGATTTTTTAAGCTTTCCTTCGGAAAAATGTGAAATTTCCTAAAAAAATTGTCATATGGATAGAAAATAGATATTAAGACGTAAAGAAATTGATTCAGAAAATAAAGCTTTCTGGGAGCTTTTAAGATTTTACAGAACTTTTGTTAGAAAAGTTTAGTTCTGATATTTTTGTATTTTTTGTCAACTAATTTATATGCTTCCTGCTTCATTTCATTTTTGTGGATCCGAATAAAATTATCGGAAAATTGGGATCAAATGTTGCGATGTCCGATATTCAAATTCTCGCAGAAATTTACGAATTTACGATAAATTTTAACATTTCCGAAATATCTCATTTTTGCATTTTTACCTAACTTTCAAAGCAACTTCTTGCGTTTTTAAATTTTTTTCCGGACACCTTATGGAGATGTTGACCGCACGCCACTGAAATTAATACTGATACCGGTTACAGAGATTACTTCTTCAGATTTTATCAATTTTTTTGGTAACTAAAATACAGTTCCCAGATAACAGAATTTTTTAGTCCGATTTGGAGATAATTTTATAGGATCAGAATAGAGGGAAATATTGTTAACCTTAAATCCTGGACTATTCGTTGTTGAACAATAATAATCCGTAAACGAAGCGTTCAGTACAACATATAGGCCCATATGAATGCCACTTCCAGCTGCCGGACGTGGATATACATCCGTCCCAATTTGTGTTGTAAAACCTCGTTCTGGTGTCCAATCGATAGCCGTTAAATTATCTTCGCTACTCACCGAATCGAATTCATCATTTTCCCTGTATAGGTTTTAAATTCTCTAGAAAATGTAAGTCTTGCAGAAAGAAAATACTTACGTGTTATATCGTTGCAGTAAAAATTTCGGATGTACTTGGTTGAATATGCAGCATAACCCCTCATCCGTTAGAACTGTATTAAATAATTCCATACATGGTACGGAGTGTCTAGCATATCGGCATTTCAGTAACATTTCTGAACATGGTTGTGACACCTGCAATGGAAAATTTCCAGGACTAGTTTCTTCTATTTATTACTCACATCTAATAAAAACTCCTTAAACCTAGACCACTTTCCCGTCAAATTATTCTGCTCCTGATCCAATTTATCCCCTTGAACGCATAAACTTTCTAACAACATCTTCTCTATTGAACCCGGATGAAAATCCTTCACTTTACTATGTTTCGCCTGATTCATATTGCAGATGGTAACAGCCGGAAATGGTATGTCACTAATCGATGTTGATTGTGAATTTAATGCAATTATGATCGGGGATGCAATCCATTTCGCATAAATATTTGATATGTAATAGATGGATAATATTACAACCATAAAAAATGCGAGTAAGAAGAATATTCTAGATTGATTGGGGGAAACGATCGATTAAGATTGATTAAACAAAATGGGAGTTGGAACTCTACCGTTCAGTTAGTGAAATTGTCGTTTCACCAACATAACGTAATCCATGTAAAGATGTATTCATCAAATATTGATTGAAGTTTTCCGAACAACTTGAATGGAATGTTGAATTCAATTCATTCAAGTTGTTCTTTGCAATTGGCGATATCAATAAGTGATTTTGCGGTGATCGCTTGCTCAATAAATCTGTACTCAAAATATTTGTTTGGTACATTTTTCGGATACGGGTATTAGATATTTCTGGTACTTTTAATATCATTTTTTTAATTATAATTTAATTATTTTATTTTCAGGAGAGTTACTTGTTTCGATTCAAATGACTAATTTGAACTGAACCGGAAATTTAACAGAACACTTAATTTTAAATACAAATAAAAGGATTTTTTTACCTTTTTTCCTACGGTAAAAAAAGATTAATTAGACAAATAGCTTTATTTATTACCAAATGACATTTTATATAGTAACTCTAATTTTATTGTAACTCCTTTTTTGCCACCCCATTACTAAGTTAATAAATAAATATAACTTAAATATAAACGAACTTTACATACATTTTATCATGCAAAAAGCGGGTGATATGTACTTGTATAAATAAAAGTAAACATGTAGTTTTTTGTTTAAAAGTTTGAATGGATTTTTCAACCACCTCGATACTTTGGCCATTTATATTCTCTCATCTAACTAACTCATTTGGTTTTTTAAACATCAATTTTGAAGTAATCAAATGAGCAAACATGTATAAATAATTTTTATTGATTATCATGAAATAATGAAATTAATAATCGATATTCAAAAATTTCCCTTTGGTATGTTTTAAGGGATTCCTGTACGTCATGCTCTTGATAAACCTGCAGCCGTTATATAAAAGTTAATTAAGTAGTTTTTTTATAAATAATATTTCAATAGTCTATTTGAAGTAAATTTTTAACTTCGTTTTATTCTATATTTAAAAATCGTTATAAAAAATCCGATTACATGATTGCGTGTTGGATGAGTATCTACCAAATTATATATAAAAAATTACACTATACGTAATTAATTATATGCATTTTTTTCTGCCGTGATTATAGGGGAAAATTACCAAATAACGACATTCTCTACATTACTTACTTATTTTTATATTACAGATAACCTAAACAAAACTGAATTAAGCCTTCTAGTGCTTAGGGGTTCTGACTATGGAACCGGCTACAGTTCTCGGTATTTTGAAATAATAAATATTAAATAAAATTAGTAATAATAAATAGCAACAGGGATTTGGTATGATTTAGATGAAATAATTTAGTTTTCGATTTTCATGAAATTTTTGAAATTTTTTAATTTTCCAATTTTTAAAAACTTCTCGATTTTTATAGATTTTTCAATTTCCTAAAAATTTACCGAATTTTAGGTAATTTCACAATTTTCAGAGAGTTTTGGTTTTTATTAAATTTTCATGAAATTTTCCGTTATTTCAATGTTCCAATTTTCCAATTTACCAATTGTTAGTAAATTCTCCGATTTTTATTCGTGATGATGATGATGATTCACTATCATCATTATCATCATCATCATCATCATCATCACCACCACCACCACCACCATCATCATCATCATCATCATCATCATCATCTTCATCATAATCATCATCATAATAATCATCATTATCATCATCATCATCATCACCATCATCATCATCATCATCATCATCATCATCGTCATCATCATCATCATCATCATCATCATTTAAGTCTATGATAGTCTACGCTCGAATATAGGCATCCCCAAACTACATCCATCTATGCCTGTCTTGGACGTGTTCTTTCCAATTATATTAATCATATTTCAGGAGCGTAATGTGATCGGTCTGGTAGTAGGCTTTTTAAACGCTCCTACGCCCTACCTTAGATCGCCATTCCATATTCTACATCCAACGGTCATCTTGAAGACGCGCAATGTGACCTACCGAACCCACTTTCATCGGAATTTTGTGAAATATCTGTTAATTCCCTTTTTTGTTATAAGCCAGTTTTTCCCGATTAGCATAGTACTCGGACATTCTGGTTGAAATCCAATAATATTGCAGATTAGGGTAAATCTCTTAGGGTGCTGGAACCCTTTATTTAGTCTCAGGTCATCTGTTTCACCAAAATTAAGGAAAAATACTTAAAATTAGGCGCTCAGTTAAGGGAGAAGAAAAGGAGGGAGAAGTCGGTTTGGAATAATTTATCATCTATAAATACGAAATATTGAATTATAAAGTTGAAATTAGGAGTATCTTGAGCAATACTAATTGCTTCTACCTGTCTACCCGAGTAGGAGTATATATTGTCATAGTAGGTGACTTCAGAAACCTAACGATGGCTTCGGTATTAGGAAAACAGGCATGCTACTTCTAAAGGTTTCCTTCGCATTTCTGTTGGGAATATCAAAAATTTTTATCTAGCACACACATCAAGGTTCTTATTACCATGAAATTCGGTATACTGAGGGGTATCTGGGGGGTATCAGTAACAACACATCAGAAGTGAGTACGCATTTTAATCCTGCAGTTAACTCAAAAATTCTTACATAGTTCTGTATGAGTTAGGAACTCCAAAAATCGTAACCAAATTAACCTGAAGTGTAAACTAGCAGGATAATTTCGAAAACATTAAATTTGAAAATAGTCGCTTTAATCAAGAGGAATTATTTTCCAATTCTTACTCCATGAAATTTGGTATTCGAGCATTTCAATTTACAACTTCACTGGTAAAAGATGTTCCAATAAATTCCAGGGTGTATAGCAAATGAATAAGCCAAAAATTCGAACTGACTTCCAGATACGCTAGGAATCTAAAATATTGTAACTAGAAAGAAAATCTCAAGAACTTCGATTTTTATATTAACATTGCATGGCGTCGGCCTTTACTCTTTCTTTACGCTCTCTGCGAAATCTGCTCCAACTAACAGTAATACAATATTCAAAATGTCAGTTAATTTTACCGATGCGTTTGAGAAATATATAAATCTAATAAGCAGGGGCGAATTAAGCTATTCACGGGGCATAGGCCCTATTTTAATCTACAGGACCTCAAGAAGCATTAAGTATTAAATAAAATTGTATACGCCCTCAAAGGAAATTTTAATCCAAATTATTAAATTTAAATTCATTTGAAACGTTACTACAAAAGCTTTATAAAAGCTTTTAGTGGTCAAAGAAAACGTCAACTTTGGGATATAATTTTATTCGTATTGGAACCTACTTTCTATGTAAATAATTTAACTGCGACGGAACTCAAATTGTTACAATGACAGCTCCATATAAACTTAAAAGCTTAGCGAAACTTTTAATTTGTGAATAAAATTTTATACGTTTTCAAATCGAAACATTATGCGAAAAATTAAATTTTAGTCAGTTTGAAATTTGCCTAAAAAAGCTCCATTAAAACTTTAAAGCTCAACGAATGCTTTGGATCCACGGCATAATTGTATTCGAATTGACACCTATTTTCCATCCAATTAAAATTTTTGAACAAAAGCTCCATATAAAATACGTTCTCAGCGAAAGCTTTAAGTTTTGAATAATACTTTATACATTTTAATTTCTAATTTTTATTCAAATAATTCAAATCTAATAGTTTCCTAAAAATACTCTGCGACATTTTAAAAGCTCAATGTAAGCTCCAGACCCGGCCCTTAACTGTTGGACTAGTTTCAGGACTATTCATTACACAGATTTAATATCTTAAAGCCCTATTTCTAAATTTTTTATTACTGTAAGGAACATTAGTATTTCATTTATTCAAATCTAATACGGCAGCTCTACCCTATAAAGGACACAAAAAATTATATTGATATTAGATATTAGGTAATCGCATTGTCGTAATGTTTGGCGGTATTATTATAATTACAGGTAAGTAGAGCAGTTTCAGGTGTATTACATGAAAGTCAATTTATATTTTGATAGGAAAGCATATATGGCCTCTTAACAAACATAAAATAAGCAAACGTGCTATATGTTGTCTCAATCAGACAATCGGATACTGAAAATCAATCAGTGGTCGAACATTGAAATTTTAGACATTTTTATTTCAGAACCTTATTGCTAAATATTAAAAATTTACAAAATTCGATTGCTTATTGGTTTAAATTAAATGAGATGAGTTTGGATGAAATCAGTCTATGAGTTGTTTGATCATAAATTGGCTTTATTTCAGGATATTAAACTTAAAATTAGCTGGAAATTTGTTAAACTAAATTTAACAGAGATTATGGTAGGTCGGAATTAAAACAATTAATTTTTTTTTTAAATGATTTGTATTTTGATTTTTATTTATTGATTTTTTTTTTGCATTTTTTCTCCATTTTTTATATTAAATATTAAATAATAAATTGTTGCATGATTTTCCATGACATTTCTTCCTTTCTTTTATTAATTCCACTTTTAAATTAAATTATTAAAAAAATTTTTTTTTCTGATTTTTTGTATTCAATTTCTATTTTATTTTTTATCACACTACTAATTTAATATGTTTAATATTGTTTTTTATTATTTATTTTTGTGTTGATTCAGATGTGTTTTATAATTTAATATAAATTTAATTTCCATGTTTTTTTTGTTTAATCAATTTTTTATTTACAGAATATTTTTTAAATTTTTGTGTTTTATTAATTTGACTTATAAAATATTTTTATTTGTTTGTTTTTAATTTAAATATATCAAAAATTAAGAAAAAATATATATATTTTTTTAAACTAAAGAATTTAATTGTTTAATTTAGGATAAAAAGGATAATTTAATTAAAAAATAAGAAAAAGATAAAAAATAAGTAATTAATCATTATTTAGAAGAAATGCCTTTTTATTTGGTTTTTAAAACAATAAAAATTAAAATTTCTTCGTTCCACTTCTGAATTTAATTTAGTTTAATTAATGTTATTAATACAATAATTATTGAAACATTTATTTTTCCTTTTATTTGATACAAAATATCTACTAATTAATTAATTAATTACTTTGATTATTATTTCTAACAAATAATTTCCATTCATTTAATGTATTAATATTAATTTTTAATTGTACGGATTTAATAGATTTTAAGAGAGTTGCTTATTTTTGTTTAATTATTTTAAATGTTTTTTTTTTAAATTAAATTTATAACCGAAATATATATTTTTGTGGTCGTATTTTTAATTTGGGTTGTTTCTGTTTTAAAAAATTGTTTTGTCAATAAAATATTTATTATTTTTTATTTATTAAAAATATTGATTATTTATTTAATTTTCCATTTGTTAATATTTGTAGTTTTTTTAAAAAAAAAATTAAAGAGTGTTAGAATAAGTTTTAGATTGATTTGTTTAATAATTATGTAATTGTGTTTTTATTTCTTTTGTAATAATGCACTTGCTAGACGATTTAATTATTTTTTTTTTATAAAAACAAATTTAGTTTGTTGCTTTTGATAAGATTATTTTTTAAAAAATTAATGGATTTTGATTTAAATTGTATTTAATTTTATTGTGTAAATCTTTTGTTCTTGTAATATCTGTTGAAATCTTCTATTATTTTGCATTCAATAATTTATTTAATTATTTTTTTTTTGGATATCTTAATAATTGTTTTGAAATAAATGAAAGAAGGAAAGCAATTTTATGAAATTTTAAATCAAATATTATAGAATATTTTCAGCCATTCAGGGAATTCCATGCTACATATGGAATTATAGTAAATATAATAATAAATGTTGTGCTACAAATGTTAAATATATTTACAACATGTCTTCTAAAAATAATAAAAAAAAAATACATTTAATGATTATAATTTTCTGATTATATGACATTTAAAATAATTAATATATAATAGTTCATTTTTTTATATAAATTTCCATCTTTATGTTAACCTCATTTATTTTTACATTTAAAATTGATCAATTTTCTAATCGGCTTGATAATTAAAATAATTATAAATTTTGTCAAATTTTTCGTTAATTTTTTTTTTTTAGAAAAAACCCTTCCTTTCTTTGGTAATTTCCCCATTATTTCCTTTATTTAGTTTCTCGTATAAAATTTAAATTTCTTTTATTTACAGGTATTTTTACAACGAATAAATTAATAAATAAAATGTAAGGAGATTTTGAAAATTTCATTAAAGCTTTTGAATTCAATCTGTACTTTTTTTTAATAAATAAAATTATTTAGGATAATTTTCATGGAGCTAATAAAATTAATTGCAGTTAGGAATTTTTTAAAATAACCTCGCGTGTCTAACCGATGATGTTAACAGTGTAGATAAATTAGAAAATTGAAAGGGAAATAGTTTTTCAAATTAGCTATTTGGAAACCAAATTTAAATAATTGTAATGGAAATTATTTTAATTTGAAGTTTAGACGAAAGAATAAGGATCAATAATCCTATTTTACAATAATTAATACCCTGAGAATTTATTTTTTTTGTGATTGGGATTGATGGGAATAATACTTTAGGGTCCCATGTTCGACCAGTAGAGAGATTTAGAATAGCATAGTAGATAGAAAAACATGTAAGTGGCATGCTTTTTAATAGGAGTTACAATAATTCGTTAGCGCTCGATTTAAATTATATCGATAGTTGAGATAACGTCTGCTAAATCCCAAGACTGGTCATTCGGGGTAGGAAGTATGACAATATACTTTAGAGAGCAAATATATAAATTTCTGACATATCTACTTATTTAAACAACAAATTCATTTCACAACAGAAAAAGTTGTGGAAAAATTAAAAGAGCTGGTAAAATGATGAGAAATCAGGAAAAGACGTTGTAAAAATCGTCTCAACCTGTTTCTGATTTTTACCGACTTTTCCAGACATTTCTAACTCCTTCATTGTCCAAACTATTCCGTACTTTGATAAAATTATCTACAATTTATCGTGACTCTTTCCGAATTGTCCCGACCTTATGGGACTATTTCCCGACCTTTCATGATTTTCTGGTTTTAATTTGTGGATTTCACAATTTCTCTCGAATTTTTACGATATTTCCTTACATTTTTTCAACTTTTTCGACTTTTTATAAACTTTTTTCGCTACAATTTTTCTGCCTTTTAATGACTTTATAAATTTTGTGCGACTTCTACCAACTATATATTCTGACTATTCTACCTTTTCTTCAGAGCCGAACTTTGGCCTAGGCAGACTAGGCAGCTGCCTAGGGCCCGCAACGTGTCAAAACATCAATACCTTTACTGCAAGCCCCCTTTTTTTTTAAATCCTTTAAAAATGCGCCTTGTAATGATTAAAATAAAATTGAACGATCTTTGCTCCAATTTTTAGGGAATTTTTTTTCCGAACATTTTCTAATCTAATGCTGGCAAATCATTTCTAAGTAATTTTCGAAATTTTTATTAAAAAAAATTTTTGAAAAAAATCATCTATTTTGAAATTAATTTTCATTTTCGCAAATAAATCGGATTTAAAGAATTTTTCTGATACTCTTTTCGAAATATTACATTTCCAGGAAATTTTCTTAAGGAACCGGAAAAAATGAGCTTGTAGCTTTGTATTATCAAAATGTAGGTTTGATATTCCCAGGAAAGGGGCCCAAAGTCGAGGTCTTGCCTAGAGCTCAAAAATATCATAATACGGCTCAGCTTTTCTCCCATCTTTTTGCAAGTATTTTTGAATTGTAGAGACTTTATCCCAGGTTTATAAGATTGTATAAGGCTCTCTCTACAATATATTATACCATACTTCCCACCCTGATTAATTGCTTATAAACATCCCATATATCCCAGACATCGCGAAAAAAAAATGTTTCAACCCAATTTTGAAAGTTTTAAAAAATAATCACTTTCATTTTAGTCTGAAATTTTTGAATGAAAGAAAAACTGTACGGACAAATTTACAAAATAAATAAACATTAAATAAATTAATTGATTTCAAAATTTTTATTATTACTTTTTTTTGTAATTCTTTTGTTTGTATCTTATTACTATTTTTTTCGCTATATAATTAATTAATTTAATAAAAGAAAATATTAATAAATAATAAATAAATGGATATATAGAAAAAAATATATATAATCTTAATAATTGTTTTCTTTTCTGTTTCTTCATTAAATAAAAATAAAAATACATTGATTAAAATATAATTATATGTAATATAATATTCTTAATAGTTTTTTTTTTGTTTGTTGTAATTATTTATATTGATTATGTTGTACGTTTTACAATGAATTAATTAATTAAAAAAAAAATATTAACTAAATTATTTACATTTATTTTCCTCTAAAAATTTTATACAAAATAATGGTTAATTATTTACAATTTCTTTTTCTAAAGAATAATTACCATAATAATAATTAATAGTTTTAATTAATTACAACAAATAAAAATTTCTTCTTGTTAAATATTTCTTTTCTTTTCATAACAATAAATCTAATTTTAATATGATTAAAAATTAATTAAAATAGAATTCTCCGAGCAATTTCTTTTCTTTTCAATAATTATAATTATTTAATTTTCTTTTACATAAAAATATAATTTTCAAATAAACCCCATTTTTTTTATTTTAATTATAATAATATATACTTATTAGATGTGGCTGTATGATCTTTAATATATATTTTACATCTGCGATACATTAAATTAAATTAAAAGGAAAATAATATTTAAAAGATCAAAATAAATTCAATTATTGAATTTTTGGACAAAAGTATTCTTTTCCTTTCACATATATTTTACAATAATGATAGATTTTAATTTACCACCTCCCCCCACAAAATAAATATATTTGTTGTAATAAATCGCTTTAAAAACGATATTACGAACGATACTATGCTCCGGTACCGTTTGACATGGACGCTGCTGATAGACCAATTGAAGCACCATTATGTACGGTTGTTTGTCCGTTACCGGCTACGGTAACGACCATTGGTTTACCGATCATCGCTTTTGTGTTCAGGTACTGTGTGCCGGTCATCAATGTGGGTAAAATGGGAGCGGCTACTGATAATGGGGCACCGACAACCTGTTTTTTTTTTTTTTATTTCAAAGAAAATGATTAATTTTAACGAATCTTGTGTTTTCTTAAAATTATTAAAGGTGGAAATAAATATCTAAAACCTAATTGAATATGAGGAAGAACCCCTATTCACTTAAAAAATCTCCAAAATCCACATTAAAATTCGGAATAATAGCAAAAAGTGGGGGAAAAATCTGTAAACTCCTCAATCCGAGAAATTAGAGTGTCCCCTTAAGGAAAGTTGGCCTAATTTGGCCAAACCAAATTTTATTGGATAAGAGGTGAGCAAAACTAAAAAGTAATTTCAGGGATTTTAAGTAAATAATTATGTAATCGAAATATGAGGCATTTTCCGAAAATTTATTATTTTACCATACATTTCCTATGTAAATCGCAATATCAATTTTTGAATCAAGATTTTTTTTAAGGAAAGTTGGCCTAATTTGGCCGAACCAAACTTTTTTGGATAGAAGATGAGCTAAACTCAAAAGTGATTTCAGGGAATTGAGTTAAAAAATTTTGTAAGCGAAATATGAGGCTTATTTCGAAAATTGATCATTTTCCCATACATTTCCAATGTAAATCGCAATATCAATTTTTGAATCAAAATTTTGTTCAGAAAAGTTGGACTAAGTTGGCCAAACCAAATTTTTTTGAATAGGAGGTAAGCTAAACTAAAAAGTGATTTAAGGTACTTGAGATAAAAAATTATTTAAGGGAAATATTAGGTTTTCTTTGGAAAATTGATTATTTTACCATACATCTTCTCTCCTATATAAATCTCAATATCAATTTTTGAAATTAAAATTTTGCTAATTTAACCGAATTTGGCCGAACCAAATTTTTTTCGATAGGAGATGAACTAAACAAAAAAATTTTTCTGGGATTTGAGTTAAAAAATTATGTAAGGGAAATATGAGACATTCTTTGGAAAATTTATTATTTTCCCATAAATTTCCTAAGTAAATCTCGACATCAATTTTTAAAATCAAAATTTTGTTAAGAGAAGTTCGTCCAATTTGGATGAAAATAATTTTTCTGCGATAGTCAATGAGCTAAGTCATCGAACCTAATTGATATAAAATAATTTCAGCCATTTACGAGCTTAATTTAGGAAAATTGAATATTTTCTGGTACATCTCTATAGATTTTACATTTTTATTAAGAAAACTTTCTCCGATTTGGCCGAAACTTTTTCTGGAACATTCGATTAGCTAAATTATCAAACTAATTTCAAATATTCGTGATATTTAATTGTTTGAGTCAATTTAGAGATATTTACAGAGAAGGTACTTTTCGAATGGCTAGAGAAAGTTAAGGGATTTAATTTAATCAATTGTGAGGGAACAATTTTGTGCCAAGTCGAGTCAGTTAAGTTAAGTTTTAGAAGGAAAATCGAGGTTGAAATTCACGGACCTTAAAGAAAAACTTTAAGAACTCTGGGATTTCTTAACCGAACGATCTGAAATTTTAGACAACTATCCTCGAAGGATAAAGGAATCATTTCATTTAAATAAGTTTTTTTTAAATATTTTTTTACGATTTTTTAAGGAAATAAAAGTTGAGAACAATTTATTCATGGCTGATATAAGAAATTTTTGGCCACTTGGAACAAAACACTTGGAATTCTTGTGGCGTTCACCGGCTGGATGACTTCACCTGCAATGTATGTCCTATCTAGAGCATATCAACTTTTGGACTGTTAGGGCGTGTTTCACTGTTTTTTATGCAAAAAAATATGGATCACTGGAGCAGACCTACCAAACCAAACAAAATTGGCCAAAAAAATCCCAAGATCAATCCTTTCGGATTTTGCAATGTGCCAAATTCGACACACAGCTCTGTAGTCTACAAAGAAGAGCAAAGCAAACAACAGAAATACTAGTTTAGAGGCATAATACAATATATCCGAAGAAAGAGAGTAGAGTGAGAGCAGATTCGATTGATAATTGAGAGGAGTCGATTGAGAAGTAGCGTTCATGTATACATTACAGCAGAGCTTAAAACTATCGCCTAAAATGATCTCATTTTCTTGACTTATTTAGAAAAAGTCTAGTCGAGAAATGGAGAATCTGGGCAAGGTGTTGATTTCTACGAAAATCTTGGAATTTTATTTAAATGTCTTAACATAAATCAAATACTTATAATCTTAAATAAACTTATATAATATAAAATAACTTATCAACTAAATTATCCACCCACCTTTCCAGGCAACTGAGATCCCGTTGCATTAATAATGTGCGCTAAATTCGTACCATTCTGTCCCTGGGACACAACGATCGGTGTCAAACCGGTTAAACCAGCTGGCGGACCCGTTTGTAAATGGATCGCGTTTGCAGATGTAACACGAACACCATTCGTTGTTGATGTTACATCCGATAAATACTCCTTACCGGTACCGGTGGTGTGTTTCAACAGACCGCTATTAACAAACGTCAATTTACCGTTACGATAAATTGTCGTTCCATTTGTACCGAGCGCCGGTAGCACATTCAATTCAGCACCGCCCGGTAATCGAGCCAATTCTGGTGTACACGTTGTCGGTACCGTTGAACATGTTACAGCTGTTGTACCGCTACTCAACAATTTATGGAGTTGAGCGGCAGCTGGTTGCACAATCTGTTGATTGCGTTGTGGAACTAAATTACAGATCGGATAAAATTTAAAAATTAAACGATTCATTTTAAACTAGGAAAATAATTACCATTTGAATTGGTCAATTCAATTGTAGCAATGCCATTCGGACCCTGACCGATGACACGTAATGCTGGCGATACAAGCAATGGAAGAGGATTTACTACCTGTAAATGAGACGAGAGGTGATGATTTAAATCCGATTGGATAAAGATTATACGAATTACCTGCGATAAAAATTGACATTTATTATCCTTATCGACCGAAGTAAGCGCATAAGTGCTATTTCCCAATTTGATGACTTTCGTTGGTGGTTCCGTATCCATAGCAACCGATTTTCCACTATCCTTCATCGTTGATATCACATTTAGCGGATTAATAGCGGTCGCCATTAATGGTGGCGATTGTATTTGTTGTTCAATTGAACGTATACCATTTTTACCGGCCGTTAAATCTTTTGCGGTGACAATGCCACCAACAGAGGTCGCCCCATTCACAATTTGTACCGGCGATGGTGCGGTTAATTGTAATGGAATTGTATTGCTTGCAGTTGATAGGATTGTTGGACCGTCAGCGGTCGTAAAATTTATTGCAATTTGATTTTGTTGGGATTGGACGAGTGATTGTACAATCCCATTGGTCCCATTTGCCAATCCGACCATTTGTGACATTTTATTGGCCAACAAATCGCGACCATTTGTCGTATGGACAATTGGTATCGGTTGGCACATTGATACGGGACTTTGAGGATATTGTGGTGATTGTATGGTCGTTTGTATTAATGGTGATACGCTAGCTAAACCATGAACCTGAAATCATGTAAAGTCAGGTAAATGGTAACACAGGCGATTATTTGTTTTTTAATAATCGAAAAACTCACAGATCCCACAGTTGAATTCGGCGATGAGGCCGTTGCTGTACTGGACAGTGAGCTTGTCGATTCGTATCGCAAACGACCAGTGGATATCGATTGTTCGCTAGGCGATTCGGATGGTACTGAAATTAATTTAAATGATTAATTTATTTATAAATTTCGACCCCCTATCCCCCTCATCTCCGTTCAAAATTCAAATTACCTCGATCTCGCATCCCACTACTGACAACAATATCGCTCAAATCCTCAGTTGACACCATTTCCCTTTTCAATGCGGCCAATCTCTGCTGTTTGAGAATTTTCTCTTTGGCCAAACGTTCCATTTCATGCTCCATCTCCCGTTCACGCCGCTTCAATTGCTACAAATCAATTAGACGATTTTTAATATAAAATTAAATGTGAGAGAATCGGTAACTCTTACCGCAATATTTCTGGTAGCATTACCCAAAATAGCTAAATTCGATGTCTTTTTATCACCAGTCATTTTCAATTGAACCTTTAACTGTTCGAAGCACTCCTTCAAATGGGCACGACGATTCTTTTCCAATTTATTGTGCACCTCCCGGGTACCGGCCCTACAATATGAGATGGAAGATTTATTTATATTCACCCATCACTCATTCACCCATCATTTACTCACCCATTACTATTCGAACTTGTTGTCCGGCGGCGATTTGTTGACGCCATCGGAAAATGATTCAATAAATTCGTTTCATTTACCATCATCGTAGCCGTCCCATTACCGATCAATTGTTGCGTCTGGCCGCATGTCAATTGAACGTGATTATTTGTACCGTTAATAATTGTATTTAAATTTGCACCACCGCTTACACTGCTACCGCTAATGTAACCGCTCGATGTGCTGCTCAAATTAAGGCTTGACTGTGATGAATCTTCCGTTAGCACATGATGCAATCCGTTACCGGTTTGCATTGGATTCGATGATAGCGATGAGCTACGGCTACGCGAAGCATCGTACGATTGCGGTGACAGTGAATGGGTCGATTGGGATGGTGTCTGTTGTGACAAGACAACTAATGGTGGGGCGGCTGAATGGCCATTTATGATTGGTTCTTCTGGAAAAAGTAAGCGTGACGGGGTATTTTTAGTGTACAAGCTAGTATAGTTATTAGTTATTCGGTTATAAGTCTAAATCTAAGTATAAGCTTAAGTATATTAGGAGGAGAACAGTCGAAGGAATTAAATTAAGCAGATATTCTGTTCAAGAAATAAAAGGATGAGTACATCTCAACAGTTCGTTGAAACGAAGTTGTCTAGAAGCGATCATTATATTGATCAGTGATAAGATCTCTGTTATTATTAATTAAGTCGAACACGAATATGGCGTCAGAGACGTATCTCAAGTGATCGAACGCCTTTCAACCCACCTGCAGCAATCATTAAGTTTAATAAATCACACGAGGAACAACGAAATCTTCTCAGTAGAAAACGCAGATCATCAAAATATATAATTCAAGTTGTAAGTGTACCAACAAGCGAAGATGTGGTAACGTCCGAAACGTCCTATGATGTTGATTTGTATTTCCTTCAGTTAGCGTAATAGAGCTAAGTTAAACTCTAGAAGTTAAACTGTGATGGACATTGCTTGATTCAAAAGCACTCGAATCATCAACATATATAACTTCAAAGAGGGTACAGAATAAATTGCCAATATGATGGTGGCGGCCATGTTGGAATCATAATATTTACGATAAACAACATTCTTTTGATTTCGAAGATTTGCCGGAGGGCGATTACTATGAACGACACGGAGACTCTGTAAAATTAGTCGATGTAAAAAGCATCGACAAATGTATCGACAGTGCAAATGGGACTTAAAATAGTGAACTGGTTAATTTTATTGAAATATTCATGAAGCCTGTAAAGTTGGCCTTCTTAAAACTAATAACCTTAAATAAAATCTTAAAATTAAAATTGCTGTACCGCCGAAGTGTCTATGATGTTTAACTTGATATCAATTGGGTTGTGAAAACAATCAACATTTGATAACGGAGAATCATCTTTCGATAGACTGACATCATCTTGGCAACTGCAGCATACATAATTTAGAATACATCCTTGAAAATAATCCGCACTCAATATAGTTTCGAATAGTATTTTTTCAGACGATGATCCAGCATATGAATAAACTGAACTGAACATATGAATAAATTCTTATTCGTGGATTGTACTATCGACTCCTATTATGTCCAGATGCTTTGAGTTGGCCATGTCAACCAGCTCGCTACAAATAGTCAAAGTTAATTGCAATAGCAACATCACCGCGACGGAATCATTCAGCCAAGTCTCACAAGATCTATTGTATTTGTTTAAGTAGGTACTTAATTATAAAGTATAACTGTAATCTAACATCTTAATCTAAGCTAATCATAAGTTAAGCATAAGTTTAAATTTAAGAATAAATATAGATGTAAGTATAAAATATAAGTAATCATTAAGTTGCCTGCAAAGCACTTAAAGAGAACAACAATTCTATATTAAAATCTCAAGGAGTGATTGCCGTATTCTCCTCTATTGTAAGTTGAACACGAAAAGCTCAGTTAAACCGTATTAGAAAAGATAAGAAGGACATCTTAAATACATAATTCCTTTCTATTTGTTCAACAGATTGCATTCCACGTGAGTACACAAACACGTGGTCTCACAATATTTACTCTCCCATCAAAATTCGACACATAACCCTATATTACCACACAATTAAGAAGAAAAATAAATAAGGCGAACTGATTCCACTGAACTATCATTTGCAGTCTAAGGAGTCTGTGAACGTCTTTAATTTTATTATTAACTTTTTATTTATCTCAAAACGTTGACGAGGTGAAGATTTCATGGAAAAGGGGGAAAAAAAGAAAAAAATTCACCACCCAACCAACCCGTTGCAATATCTATACCAAGAAAGATAAAGAAAATATTGAAGATGAATTTGGATCTGTAAGTATTGCATATGGAAACACGTGACTTTTATAAAGAAACATTTTTGCGTCATCAAGTAGTGGATTGGGTAAAATGCTAGATAATACATAATACATGAAATCAACAAATAATTACATTTAAATTAAATGGGAGTTTCATAGGGCGATCCCTTTGAAAGTCTGAAGGCAGTAGCTTAATGCAATTTTGGTGACACCACTAACTGCGACAGACATTAAAAAGGAACAATTGAGGTTCCTTCCTAATTGGAATATTCTTTAAAAAAAAACGAAAGACAAAGGCCGACCTATCCCATTCCATAGCAAATAGAAAGAATTTCCTTTTTATGGTAAATAAGCTTCAATAGAATAAGTGGAAAGACTTCCGTTCAAATCAACTTGGGAGTGATATATCGATGGCGGAAATCGACTGGATGCCTTAAGGTAGTCGTTAAAAAAGACGCTCTAAAACCATGAAGTGCATACCTTGGCAGAAAAGAGATTAAGATGGCGGCTATACTTCTACATGTGCCATTTATCCATATCCATAATCATAAATAAGATACATATTTATCAACAACAAGTCTTGCATTAAGTGAACGATATTCACTACAAGGTCCCCAAGGTACCATCGGATTTAAGGACTACAGTTTTCAACTGTAAAACTTAAAAATGTGCACTGCAAGGTCGACTTGCCGTCGCACCTATAAGAATATGGAACTAGTAAACTCTCTGATATTCCCTAATGCGTGGCGTGTGGTCAATATCTCCATAAGGTTTGCAGAATTTTTTATTTTTCTGCCCGGAAAAAATGTAAAGACGCAGAAAGTTGTTTTGACAGTTAGGTAAAAATACTAAAATTAAATATTTCGGGAAAATTGAAATTTATATAAGAAATATAAGAAATTCGTAAAGGCTCACACCGAGAAAAATGAATATCGTACATCTAGATATTTGATCTGCCTTACCCGGTTACTTTCTTTGGATCTAAGAAAATGTAATGACGCAGGAAGTTTGTAAATTAGTTGAGAAAAAATACAAAAATATCAAAACTAAACTTTTCGTACAAAAGCTCTGCAAGAACTGAAAAGCTAGAAAGCTCTATTTTCCCAACCTTATTTTTAACGTATTAAAATCTATTTTTTTTACAGATAAAAATCCCCTAACCAAATTTGAACTTTTACGAAAAAAAGCTCAAAAGATCTCGTAAGCTCGTTGAAAGCTTAAAATAAAAATGTAATTTTTATATAATTTGGAATCGAATTTTTATCCGAATCATTAAATTTAAATGAAATATGGAATTTTGGCAGAAAGCTTATCCAAAATATGAAAAGCGCAACGAAAGCTCCATAATTTTGAAATTAATTCTTTAGGTTAAAAAATTAATTTTCTATCCAGATAACTGTCATTTAACAAAATTTCAACTTTCTCGAAAATAAAGCTTCAAAATCTCCAAAGCTCTTTCAAAGCTTAAAATTAAAATGTTATTTTATATAATTTTAAATCGAATTTTTTCCCCATTCATTAAGTTTAAATCAAATATGGAATTTTCGCACGAGTTTATCCAAACTATTAAAAGCTTAACGAAAGCTCTAAGTTTCGAAGTTATTTTATGTCTATAAATCTATTTTCTATACAGATAACGATCCCTTAACAAAATTTCAAATTTTCAAAAAAAAGCACAACAAATTTTGAAAGCTCATTGAAAGCGTAAATTAAAAATATCATTTTATGTAATTTATATTCAAATTTGTATTTGATTCATTAAATTTAGATAAAATGTGAGATTTTCGTTTAAAACTTTATCAACCCATTGTAAGCATAAAGAAAGCTTTAAGTTTAGAACTTCATTTTAAAATCTATTTACTATCCAAATATCGGTCCTTTCATGAAATTTTAATTTTTTCCCAAAAAACATGTTTGAAAAATATCGAAAGCTCATTGAAACCACATATTTATACAAAATTGCATCCCGAGAGCTTAATTTTTCAAGAAATGAAATAATATTATATTTTAATTAAAAGCTTTGGATAAGCTTGATGATTATTGACAGAGTTATTAAATAAAATAATTTCAATTAGGCGTGCTCTGCGCCTACTGCGCATCAGACTGCACGCCACTGCCCTAATGGGATTATAAACAGTATTGAAAGCAGCGATCATTAACGGATTGTCGACAAGAAGTTCGACTTACTGTACTAGGATTTACCTGTGCAGCCGTCATAATGTTGCATTCACTGCCAATATACAATAAAGGTTGCTTGTCAAACAAGGGGACCGTATGAACTCGTCATCACCGTTTTCGCCCAAATTTATAGTATATGTAGGGCTTGACTAGAAATGAAAGTGACGCAAGTGGGAGGGCTAGATGGCCAAGCGTTAATGAAATAACACGTTTAGTCCGGTAACGGTAAGTCACAAGCCTGCTATGTTAGTATAATTTTAATAATAATAATTCATAATTTTTTTTTTTTTTAATTTTCTCTCCTACCTGCCCCGAAAATTCTTTGTTTGCGTGCACCTGCCGAGGACCATTCGAAGAAAATCGTTACGCTTACCTTTGTAAAATTATAAGTATAAATAATACATCATGCTTTTTTTCGAAGAAAATCATGACGCCTTATACCTTTGTAAAATTATAGGTACATACACAGAATACATTATGCATTATTTCGGTTCATTTGTGGCGTAAGTATCGTAAAAATTAAAATTAAAATTAAATAAAGAATAATAACAATAATAATAATAATAAAAGATGTCATTTTAAAAATTGTAAATAGAAGAAAAAAAAGCTTCCCCACGGGGACTCGAACCAGGGACCCTCGTACTATGAATCCGAGCTCTTACCGCTTCGCCAACCAGCCATTGAAAATTATGCTAACATAGCAGGCTTGTGACTTACCGGTCCGCGCAAAAAACGTGTTATTTCATTAACGCTTGGCCATCTAGCCGTCCCACTTGCGTCACTTTCATTTCTAGTCAAGCCCTACATATACTATAACTTTGTGCGAAATCGGTGATGACGATTTCATAGGGTCCCCTTGTAAGCTTCAATACCGTAGATATTGAGAGTTTTAAAGTGCATCTTTCTAGATTGACTAATTTGGTTGGGCCAATTTCTAAAGAATTTAGGGCCAACCAAAGTTTAGCTTTCGTATTATGAGACAATTCGGGGTAGAGTCCAAAACCGGATAGCCTCAATTTAATTGTCATAAAAATCGGTAGGAAATGCGAGGAGAGAAAATTCAGAATTTAAAAATAAGAAAGAAAAAAGAAATAATGTTTTCTCGGGAAGGTTATTAGCGAAGAGACTCTAACGTACTAAAAAACTACACCGCTATCCATTATCTCGTGTCCTTTGTCAGCCATCGTAGTCAATGAATCCGTATTTTACGAGATGGCTAAAAGAATTGCCAAGCATCTGCGAGTATCATTAGATCATTACTGTCGTACGGTAGCTAGGAAATAAAATTCACTTAGATAAAGCTAAAAATTGCAGGCCTTTGGGATGATCAAATTGCGATCACCCCAAATCGAATTGATTGATTGAGATGGACACTCTTAAAAATCAGCAGACCTATTTCTGGCCTATTGTTGGTTGATTTTTATCATCTCATAGAAAGTAGAAGTTAGAATGTTATTGGAACTTTCGTTATGGCTAACAGAAGCCTTATCTGAAGTAATCTATCCTCAGACCTAATTTTTATCCTACAGAGGGACTACTTCATCGATTCAATTCGATGAGGTGACAGAAGGAAGGTGCAGTATACATAATTTTCATGTTACAAGGCGAAGATGGCCCTTATGAAATACCTCAAAATTTCTTAAAAATTGAATTGAAATAAAAAACTTCTTGAAAATTGAATAATATTATCAATCTCGGTCAATTATTTCAGATTTAGTATTAACACACAAAAAAGGCCGTTAAACTAGCTAACCAGGATACGCAACCAAAAATCATCTCATTAAAATTAATAACTCGGCACATCCTTAGGACTCGTTGTATAATTTACTTTAATTGTGAAGAAATCTGTAAGTACTTCCTGAGTTATTTCATTCTTTTGGAAGAAGTTTAAAGACTTTTGAAGGATATACATTATACAATTACCTATAAAATTATTTATGACTTTTCTTACTATCGTTTTATCTCGTAATTATTAAGAGATGCATTGGGCGCTTTCAAGTCCTTACTAGAGATTAGTGCGAATATTAGGTGGCCTTTCCAAAATCTCGGAATTAGTTGAGGTCGGAAACTTTTGTAGCCTGTGAAGCCTTAAAATAATTCTATTAAATTATATAGTCCTTTTTATGTTCCGAAAAGTTTGTCAGGGGCAATGACACCAAGGTTGTCAAATAAAGAAAGTTTTTATTCAAATTTTTATATTTTACGAATCTGGAAAGGATGTTCAATTATGAATTCAAGCAAATTAGGGGTTGGCAAATGTTATTAATTTTAAATGGTGAGAAATTGACTTAAATGATGTCTATTTAATTTAGCTAATTATTTATTAAAATTTTATTAATAATTTTAAAAATGGGGAATCGCACGAAAATGTAAAATTGAGGAAATTAAATAAAAACAAATAGAATAATCGAAAATTCGGAAATTGTTTGAAAATACAAAAACTCGGCATTTTTTTTTAATCGGAAAATTTGGAAATTTTTTGAAAATCGGAAAATTTGGAAATTTTTTGAAAATCTGAAAATTTAGAAATTTTTTGTATTATAAAATCTGAACATTTTCAATTTCTTTAAATTTGTTCAAAAGTTCTTCAAAATTCTTGTTAAATGTCGGGAAAAGTAGGAAATTTCACAGAGAAGTTGTCAAAAAATTCCGGAAATTTTAAGAAAATTCGCAAAAAGGGAAATAAAATTGAATACAAATCGGAAATCGAGAACAATCGTTAAAGATGGCCGAGATTTGCAAAATGAACGGACTAAGTCTAGCAAAATTGATGTAAGTATTGCGAAAAATCCAGGAACATTTAGAAAACTTTGGGAAACTGAAAAAAAGGTCTAGAGAATCAGAATTAATTAGTGGAGTTAGGACCAATTAAAATTTACAAGTAGGAGCCTGTCCATTTTCCCATCTGTATGAATGGATAATTTACAAGATTATTGACTAGTAAAATAGACACCTCTAATTTAATTTAATTTAATTTTGGATACTTAATGTCCCACAGCCCCTCCTAAAATACATAATTTCCTTCGTTCGAAACTAAATTTAATTAAATTTAACATAAATAATTAATTCTATAAATTCTAATCCCATCAATACCCTTCATGTAATGCATCTTCCATTTTTTCTTTGGCGCCATTATCACAGCCAGCGATTTACTTTGCTCCGGCAGAGTTTTATCACTTCCATCTGGCATCCCATCTACCTGTTGATCTAACACAATCCGGTCTAATGGTTTAAAATTTAGAAATTCAGGGATCGGAGCTACGTACGGAGCCACCGCTGAGTATGCTTGAATTTGAAATAATGGAAATTCTATCGGTAAACAATGATTATCCATCGATACCATTGATTCATTACGGGTTAATGGTGGTACATATAGATCTGATTGCGTCCAACACTGTTGTATGGTGATTGATGGTGGTTCGATGGGTGAACCATCGTAACCGCTTGTCAAGTAGGATAATGGTATGGAATCGCTTCGAGCGTTTAAATTAACCGTTTCCATACCAATACATATTCCGGAATCGGTTAACATGGAATTTGGACTATATGGACTGGATCCTATCCGATCCAATGGGCCCGGTACCGTTAGCTTGGATAGATTATTACCCCAAAACCAATTTTGATTATTTTCCATGATTTTTATTAATTAAAAATTAATTTTCAACTTATAAAATTACCGCGTAAACTTCTTAGTTTAATCAAAAATCGGAAAAGAAAAGAAAAGTAAATCGGAACAAGCGTGTGAATCCCCGAGACTGATGAGTCCTATACCAACGACCGTCGATCTGTGACTGGAAATTTTGTAATCACATAATTGAACTTTTAATCAAACATTCGAAAATTACAAAATATTAGAATGGAACGTAGAAGCGCATGTGCTTACGTGATGGGCCGGCATTTTTCGCTAGAAACCCGACCGAACTGAAAACGAATTGACCCATTCCGGTTAATTGGTACATCTATTTAAGTGATTTGATCGATTAGGTAATGGTATTACCACCCAGATCCATTTGAGAAATTATATAAGAGTTTATTTATGTAAGAAATGAGAGACATAATCCAATGTAACAGTGAAGCGGAAAAAATGCAAGAGATGGAGCAAGAGATCTTATGTACAGTATAACCTACAATAAGTGTGGATTACAAGCTGTTTATTCATAGGCTTCAAAGGAACGCTTGTAAGTGAAATCTAAGTGATAGTCGAACCACTGAACCAGATAGTCGATGCTCTACATTAATTTGATGCAAAAAAAGAAAATGGAACAAATCGTGCAAAATCTCCTTCTCTCCTAATGGCAATCAGCCTGCCAAAGTCTACTGCTGAACATAGGCCTCCCCCAAGATTTTCCTCCATCTCTTGTAGGGGGGTTTTTGGTCTAATAATTCACCACGCTGACCAATGCGGGTTGGTGAAAAACCTCCTTCTGCTAATGGAAGCCGTTAATGTATATGTCGACTTATAAAACTCCTACTGAAGGATTATGGGAAATCCATAAATAATTGAAAAAAATAGAATAAAATTAATGAAATTAAGCTTAAAAAATGAAATATTCTGCAATCAGTTGTAATATCTGAGAACTCCCCATCAACAGTTCCTCACCTACTAGAACCTCGAGACATATCCTCACCGAAAAGCACTAGATGAAATACCACATCAAAGGGCTAGTGCAACACGCTTCCATCAGGGCCGCGTCTTCCATACAACAGTTTAGGTTCGGGCCTAAAGCCCGTACATTTTTGGGGCCCAAATTGAGATATTTAATAATCCAATTCTAGTTGTTTTCCTTTGGGGAAAAATGAATGCGCAAGCATTCCTTGAGCATTTAAGCTTTTGTATTTTTATGATTTAATACAAATTTAAATATTCGGATATTAAATTATGATAAAAATATTCGGAAGTTAAATTATGTGAATGGAATATATGTATAAATACGACTAGAATTATGTCCCAAAGCCCAAAGCACTCCTTGAGCCTTTGAGTTTTTGTGGAGCTTTTATAGGAAAATTTCAGATTTCATTAAAATTTAATTATTCGGATACAAATTAGATTTGAAAACGAATAAAATTTTATTCAAAACTTAAAGCTTTCA
>JANTOP010035771.1:0-11158 GCA_027564815.1 Symmerus nobilis | reverse complement strand
CTCCTCTGCGAATGTCCAGCACTCCAAGAACGACGGCTCTCAACCATAGGGTATAGGTTCTGTAGTGAACTTGAGGATGTAGGGAAGGTGAACCCATTACACATTCTGAGCTTTGCAAAAAATTCTGGTTGGTTTGCCGACTAGTAATTCCTTTTCTTTTGTAGTAAAAGATTACGGTTGTAACCGTGTACGCAGGAATCGCAATGGACCTTATGGCCTCACAGCCTGCTCTAACCTAACCTAACCTATTCCTGTACTCAATTTCTCAATTACATTTCTTAAAAACGTCCTAATCAAAAGTAGATCTTTTAAGGATATCTGTTCCAAATAGGAGGACTCTAGCTGCCGAAATAACTGCCTTTCTAATATGGGTTTTTAGCTTCTCAACATTTTTTTCTCAAAATAATCATGAGAAAAGGGCATTCCCAACTCATTTTAAGTTCATCTTAAGGAATCTTATAAAATAACCCGAAAAAAAGAGATGTTATTTTACTACGTAATTTAGGAGGTTTATTAGGAACAGTGTATTTAGGCTTTTATCCATAAAAGAAAATTATTAATTAATTAATTAGAGGAACAGAGAAGTACCCATTTGTTAGGATATCCTCTTTCCTTAAAAAGATCTAAAAAAGAGGGAACTCCCGTAATAATTCACGAAAATAATTCTGAAAAAATTTGGGAACGCAGGAAAAAGTCGCTGAAATTAACAGGCCAATCGGAAATGATCAAGAAAAATCGGGGAAACGTCCTTATTGCGAGATGAGCAGAAAAATACGTTCAAAGTTCGAACCCCTTCAAAAATCTATCGGAAAATATCGAATCCCGAAAATATCTAGAAAATAAGTGCTCAATACGAATAAAATGATATCCGAAATCCAAAGCTTTCTTTGAGCTTTTAAACTTTTGTTGGGCTTTTGTAGAAAAACTTCAGGTTTCATTCAAATTTATTATTTTCGAACTAAAATAGAGAGCGTATAAAATTTTATTTAAAACTTAAAGCTTTTCGGTTTATGGGGAGCTTTTATCGTAACATTTTGAGTTTAATTGTAGCTAAATTATTTGGATGGAAAGTCCGTTTCAATACGAATAAATTCACATCCTAAAGTTGAAGCTTTTTTTGCTCACTAAAAGCTTTTAAAAGCTTTCACTGATCTCGTGGAGCTTTTGTCTGTATTTTGAATTTCGATGCAGTTAATTTATTTGTATAGAAAATGGGTGTCAATACGAATAAAATTATGTCCCAAATGCAAAGCTTTCTTTTAGCTTTCAAGCTTTTGTGTAGCTTTCGTACGATAATTTCAGATTTTAATTTTTCGGATAAAAAGAAGAATTGAAAACGTGTAAAATTGTATTTATAACTTAAAGCTTTCGCTGAGCTTTTTAGTTAAACAATTTAAGTTTTATTACAAGTAAATTATTTGGATAGAAATTAGGATTCAATTCGAACAAAATTACGTTCCAAAGTTGGAACTTTCATTGAGACAAATGTTACTGAATGTTACATTGAGACCTGCCAAGACTTCTATCTCGAATATTCTCGACGTTTTTCTACATATTTCGAATATTTCTGAATTTTTTTCGATCTTTGTCGACTATTTCCGAATTTTTTCCTAAGTGTTGATTTTTCTAAATTAAATTTTAATCCGGCCGATAGGTGGCTTTTTATTATCATTTTTGTTAGGGTTTTACCCGCCCTATTTTCTGAAAATCGATCAGATTTACTGGTTAACAAATCGTGTTTTGACGGGATTTTAAAAATACATGTTGGGAAGGGACCCCCTGATCGTAAGGTATTGATAGATCACCCAAGTCATTCCTTATTTGAATCCTTTTTCAAAGTTTCAAAATAATACATTTTCCGGGAAATTCGAAGCGAATCAATCCTATAAAATCAGGGGATACATATTTTTAAAAAGTTTCTTCTACAATGTCCTACCGTAACCTTCGCCGTCCTGATACCATTTATAATTAAAAAAAAAAAAAGGGAAAAACTAATCGACCTTCCCTTTCGTACATATATTCATCCAATTTCTTACACATATACCGGAATGGAGAAAAATAAATTGTAAATTTCAAAAGAATTTTATTTTTATATTAACCATAAATAAGAATAAAAATAAATTAGAAAAAATAATAAAGAATTGAGGAAAAAATGTGTGCTCAGGTTGGGTATCCCATTCACCCAAGAGGGTAGGGCAAAAAGAATATGGAATTTATTGGTCAAAAAATTAGAAATAATGTTAGATATTTTATAAAATAAAAAAAATGGAAAAAAAAACCATAAAAATCCATTATTATTTTGAAAATGGTTATTTAAATATCAATGGGATGGATTTTAGCCACGAACACGAACGAGAAGATATTTAGAAAGGTTCAAAAGAGACCATTTAATAAATCTTAATTATAGTCGTCCTTTACCAGAGAATTAACCGCTTCAAAGCCACGTGGGAGTAGTAATCATATCGGTTGTGACGTGACATACAATTCCTTAAATTGTAATTGAATTAAATAGAGCGGCTGTTGAAAGCAAATTTTTTTTGGCGATGGAAGAATACAGAGTACGGGTGGTGTTGTTACATAAAAATATAAAAATAAGCGACATTTCATATGATGCGATATACGCGCCCAGCCAATATAAACAGAATGATCTCGGATCGTATAAGTTTATTTTTTATTCATTTTTCTTACATTTTTTATTTTTCGTTCGATCGAGTGATCAAAAAAAAAAAAATGGGAAAGGAAATCGGAGGGACCACACATGTGATTTGTAGCGAGAGAGCGGGCATTGCAGTTGCGCCAAGGTCCGCTATATGTTTTATTTTTCTGTATTTCTTTTACAAATCTCATTACTATCTTTATAGTAAAAAATGCGAACCATTGGCTCTGGTGGTAAGGAAAAAAAGATGAAGGAAAAACAAACAGAATCAAAACAACTTATAAATTTCATGAATTTATTGTTTTCATTTTAGAAAATATCTTGGAGAAAAAAAACTTATTCACGATATTGCATTTCGCGCGCGCGCGATCGCTGTTTTTTTCCGTCATACACAAACTATTTGGCGCGACGAGATTATGCGGGTGGACACATGGGACATTTAGATTGTAAAATTTATAGCGATTTATAGTAAAAAAATAATAAAAAATAAAAGAAAGTAATCTTAAGTCGACTTAGTAATTTTATTTCATTGAGGAAATCTGTCTCGACTTACCAGAAATTGTCATATATTTTTTCCCGACTTCTAACCCCAATCAGAACATCTAATGATGTCAAATTGTTACTAGGTAATCAGGGTAAAATTTATGTAAACAGAGTTTCTCTAAAAACAACCCTTCTGGCTTTAGAGTAATTTCTATTGATTTCGCCCCAAAACACTGTCTGTTTGAAAGGAAATTTCTATCATTTCCTGGAAAAATTTACACGCGATTTTTTAAAATTTTTTTTCCCAAAAATCCTTGCTTTTTTGGGAGATTTCAAAAATATAAGTTGTGAGGGGAACTCCTGTACTTAAGGTACTGATTGATCACCTAAATCATCTCCTATATGAATCCACTTCCAAATTTTAAAATATTAATTTTTCTGGAAAATCCTAAGCCTCTTCTTAAAAGGACCCCATATTTACTTGCTGTTTTTTTTATATCAACCCCTATAAAATCAGGGGGTTAATATTTTGGGAAAATTTGTTCTACAAATTCCTCACTGAGAACGTTGGGTATAATTTTGTATCATAGGATTTTTGAATTCCTTAAAAAAAATCCCGAAATTTTGAGATTTTCGGGAGAATGTCAGAAAAATTCTATAATATCGATTTTAATTAAAAAAAAAGGTTGATTTTTTGAAAAAATTTTCTTAACAAAAAAAATGTCGTAAAGATTCTTAGAAAAATCTTGAGTATATATTGCGAGCGAATATATTGAATTTTTTACAAGCCGAATTTCGACGGGATTTTAAAAATAAATGGTGGAAGGGGACCCATTAACCTTAAAGTGCTAATAGATCACCGAAATCATCTCCTATTTGAATCCACTTCTAAATTTTAAAATATTAATTATTCCGGAAAATTCTAAGCCTTTTCTTGAAAAGACCCTATTTACTTGCTGTTTTTTTTATATCAACCCCTATAAAATCAGGGGGTCAATATTTTTAAAAAGATTGTTGTACGATTTCTCTTACTGTACCCTTAGGTTTAATTTCCTATGACCAGCTTTTCCGGTTCCATAAGAAAATTTTCCAAATTTTTAAATTTTCCACCAAACTGTTAGAAAATTTCTATAAAATCGAAGGTGTGGCTCGATTTTTTTTTGTAAAAATTTTTTCCCAACTTTACCCGGCTTCCCTGATTTTTCTCATAGGTTTTTGTAAATTTCTTGCAGTTTTCTTAATTTTTTCAGACATTTCTATACCATTTCTCGATTTTTGCCGATTTTTCTCGATTTTCATGACTATATCGGATATTCTTCTACAATTTCCCGACTTTTTCGAATTTTTCCTGATTTTTCGAAATTTTCATAATCATTGCTCTTCATCTATGAGTTTGTATGAATTTTATGAATTTTTCCCGACTGTCGGGATATTTGTCGGGTTTTTAATACTCTGATTGAATTTTAACGACTTTCTATAAAGTCGTTTGATTTTTCCTGACTTCTCCAGTAATTTCTCTAGATTTTTCGAATTTTCTTGACTTTCTCAGTCATTTTCTAATTTTATCGGACTTTCTCGAATTGTCCTAACTTTTACAAATTGTCTACCATTTTCTGACTTCGAGAGACTAGAGTCTGGAGTCGACTTTTTTTTTTGTCAAAAAAAAGGGGGGTATTTTTACAAACATTTTTTTAACAAAATCCCTTCGTTAATTAACTAGAAATAATTTGGCATCAATTCGATTAGAAAAATGTTAAAAATATTTTTTTTCGTTAGAAATTACGATTCGAATTTTAGATGGAATGTTAAAAATATATGTTGGAAGGGGATCCCCTGATTTTAAGTCATTGTTAGATCTCTCTAGTCATGTTCTATTCAAATCCTTTTCGAAATTTTAAAATTTAAATTTTTCAAGAACAATTTATGCGTTTCCAAGAGAAGACATCGTTTTTTTATATGTTCCCCTAACATCGACCCCCAAAAAATCAGGGGGATATTTTTATAAAAAAATTATGTTTTACAATTTCCTCATTCTACACATAAGTTTCAATTCGCTTAATCAACTTTTCCGATCCCCTAAGAAAATTTCCCAGAAATTTAAATTTTCCGAAATACTGTCAGAATTGCCCCAAAAAAAAAACTTAAATCGGGATAATTTTTTAAAAAATTCCCTTAATACAATCTCAACGTTAATAAGAAATAATTTGGCAAACTGACAGATAATTAGAAAAATTTGGCGAATTTTTAAATTAATAATTACCAATTTTATGATTTTTATTCAGAATTTTTGATTTTTTTAATTTTTTAAAAATTTCATCAAATTTAACGATTTCCCTTACATTTTCAAATTTTTAAAAATTCCCCCGATCTTGAAACATCGAAATTCGGTCCAAATTGTATCGACTTTGTATGTAAGGGAATGGCTGATAGACAATGTCCCAAGATATCCCCTTGATAATTTATATATCAACGGATTATTTTTATTCATGTTCAGACATAAACTGAATCTCATTTAATTTCGATTTCGAAATTATGAAAATTATGATAAGAAAGGTCATTGCTTTCTCCGCGTATCAGTTTTCTATTTTTATTATTTTCATTTCTCAATAAAAATCGAACTTTTATTTCTGTTATCTTAATGAATAATTTTGACATCGTCGAAAGCCAACTGTACAATTTTATTTATATAAAAAGATTATAAAATCGTTGGTTTTATGTAGAACCGAAGTTCTATACACGATTTTTTTTTGTTTTTATATTAAGTCGCTATCCTCTGTGACGGATAAGCTGCGGTAGGTCTTAAAATAATGGTATAAATCGTTGGCATAAAAGAAAAACCATTTTATGATAATATCCCACATCAGTTTTTTTTTTATCTTTAGTTTATTGTTATTATAATATTTTTTTTTTCTGTTTATATTATAAATTCTGAATTTATTTATATTTTTTCATTTTTTTCGGGTTGCTTTTAATAAGTTTTGATTTATCATTTTCATTCTTTTGGTTGAGGAATTCATCCAAACGGATAAATTCCTTGCAATATTTGAATAGAATAATTACGGGAGATTTTTTGACAGGTAAGTTACGGTTAAAAACCGTTAAATTAAACCTGGTTGTAATATCAAGGTGTAAAAAAAGTTATACCGGCAATTAGAAAGCAAATGAAAGGTCATAATCATTATAACACTTCACTTTGCGTCCAATTTCACGATGTTAAATTGAAAAATTACCTGTCTCCGATTTGAAACATGACATTTCTATTCACCATTAAAAAATTGTGTTACATTTTATGTAATCAACTAATCAACATCATATTAATGGTTATTATGATTTTCAAAGTAATAATAAACTTTCATATATAATAATTCGATTGATGGCGCCGGTTAAGCCGACTTTTTTTCTTCGAATTGTAATCCATACCCATATATGGTAATTATTGTAAATATTTCAAATATGGCAGAGACTATAATTATTATAAATCAAAGAAAAATAATATGCTTGCCTCGGTTGTCTTAAACATAACAATTTTGTCCCCCCTCCCCTCCCCCTCCCAAAGAAAAAAATTGATGATGACAGCTAAATTTGAAAATATAAAAAATTTATTTGGTGAAAAATTAATAAAGATTTCTTTCTAGAAAAAATCGCTTTTTAATTACGTTTACGGTTGAGGGGCGACGAGATACCGAGATAAAATTTCTTCTTGTACCAAATATATCATTTTGTCAGCATGTTTGTGCATCCCGCCCATATATTTCTTCTTAACATTTGAATTAAATTAACAGGAAATCCTAAAAATATGTTATTAGAAATTTTTTCGGTAACAACAATTTATTTAAAATAGAGATTTCAACAAAATTGTAAAAGATATTTTTACAAAATGTTATGTTAAATTTGAATTGTTTTTTTTTTCTTCTATTTTTATTTGCCAGATCCGTTTACATTTAAGAAACATTTTTTTTTTTTGGTAGATCTTTTGTGAATGGGTGTAAAAGCCGCACTCTCATCTTCAAGTGTTCCTTTTTATCTTTTAACAAGCAGAAACATTAGATAAGTGGTTTCCTTGTTTACGGGCCCCCAAATAAGATCAATCAAAATGTACTTTTCCAGACTCTCTGAAAACGAGAAGACAATTTTTTTTTTTTTTGGGTAAATGCATCACTTGGCTAATTAACTTCTTTCGAAATTATTTAATTCTCCCGAGAAAAGAAAAACAGGGGTCTGTCAAATTCTTTGGAAAATGGAACGTCGAAAAGCACTTAAAATCAATTATCAATTTTTGGGATTTTACGGAGGCAGTTTTTAGGTCGTTTTTTTTCACTTGTCTTTAAGAAAATAGGAATTTTGAATGGGAAATAGAAATAAATGTTAAGTTTATATGCAGATGTCTTCAAAAAAAATTGTATTAACTGTTAATGGTTTATTGATTATAATGAATTGTCCTCTGGGTTTCATGACAAAAGAGCGTAAGTGCTCTAACAGAATATAGACCCAAATATGGGAGTAATGGGTTTCCTAACTAACTAATCATACTTCCCTTATTATTGAAATTATTATGGTTCGAACCCATTCGAGGTTCCATTAAAAATTGATGAAGACTTCTCGTTCCTAGGAGCCGGATTCTAAGATGAATCCCAGGAACTCTGAAGATCACCGTCCGATTTTACAAATTATTTTTTCCATACAACTAAATCGATATTGCCTTTAAATTTATTTAAAACTTCTCGTTCCTGGGGATCGGGTTCAAAGATAAATCCCAGAATGTCCGAAGATTATCGTTCGACTTTAAAAATTCTTTTTTCCTTATAACTAACCTAACATTGTATTAGAATTTATGGAAAACTTCCTGTTCCTCGGAGTCAGATTCACGAGATGAATTCCAGAATCTTCGAAGTTTACTTTCCGATTTTCAAAATTCTCTTTTCATTAGAACCCACTCGAAGTTGAATTCAAATTTATTTAAAACTTCTCGTTCCTATGAGTCGGGTTTCAAGATGAATCCCAGAATCACCGAAGATTACCGTCCGATTTTAAAAATTATTTTTTCGTTAGAATTCACTCAATGTTCTATAAAAATTTATTTCAAACTGCTCCTTCCTGGGAGCAGAGTTCAAGGATGAATCCCAGAATCACCGAAGATTACAGTCCGATTTAAAAATTCTTTTTTTCATTAGAACCCACTCGAGGTTGAATACAAATTTATGTAAAACTTCTCGTTCCTAGGAGTCGGGTTTCAAGATGAATCCCAGAATCTCCGAACATTACCATTTGATCTAAAAATTGTTTGTTTCGTTAGAACCACCTTGCGATATCTTGAAAGCTGTAAAACTCTTTCTTATGAGTCTGAAAACTTCGAAGAAATAACAAAAAGTTCAAAATTCCCTAGAGAGAGTTTTGATTTCCTGGCCTATTCCAAGTCCCATATGAGTTACGTATTTACAGATGAGCTACCAATTGAAGCTCAATTTGCCACGTAGCTAATCGATATCTAAAATATTATAAGATAATTTGAAAATATTTACGGATATCGAACTGAAATTTTATAGATTTATCGAGAGTTCAGAAGACATTTTGTGGGATCTGTGGTGGTCGAAATCTAGCAGAAATGATTGAGAAATTCTCAGGTAGTCCTCCGGAAAGGGAAAGAGAAAGGGACCTTTACAAGATATATTTTTACCCAAAGATAACAACATCCTAACCAGAAACATATTGGGAATTTCTCCTTCAAAGTAGTAAATGCTCCCTGCAGATCTCGTCAGGTATGTACTTGAAACCGTACTAAGTTAGGAATCCGGAAAAATTGAATTTGGAAAATATTTAAAGAATAAGTGCAACGATTCAGGGTTTAGATCTTGTAGGTTTATATCTTGTAGAAATTATACGAAGAATTGCCACGAAGAATTGTTAAATTAAATGAAATTATCGGCCGTAGTAGCCAAGAAGCATTTAAATGTGCTTAATTAGGGCCGTGCGAAAAATAGTTTTAGAAATCTACCCTAGAATGAATTAATTATAAATTGGTTCCGACATCTGAAATACCTATAGGTTAGAACATGATTTTCTAAACTTAAGCCATAGAAAAATGTTCATGAAATTCGGAAAATCAATTTACTAAACCGATCGGAATATTCTTAAAAATATCCCAAAAATGTAGGGGACGTTCGATAAATTTAAAGAAGCTTTATTTTACCCAGAAGGGAGTATCCTAAGCGGTGAATTTATAGTTTGGTTTGGAAGAAGTAGGCAATGAATAATTATACCCAGTGGCGTGCAGTCTAATGCGCACAAGGCACACCTTCTCGAATCGGGATAACCCTTTACAATTTTCTTGCATTTTCCAAATTTTTCCAGACTTTTACTGAATTTTGTTCGACATTTACGTATTTTATATCGATAGAAATTTGAAGTATAATTTTCCTTGCCTCGTAACAGACAGTTAGATGTCTAATTGGCGAGTTATTCAGTTCTGTAGAAATTTGCCCCTAATTTCTAGCTATGGAGTGGAGATCTATCCGCAGAATTGATGTCTTTTGTCAAAAAAATTAAATGCAATACAAATTCTGTAAAAAAGAGGAATTTAGACTCATAATTTCTCCCAACTTCTCTATTTTTCTCAAATTCCTCTAATTAATCGGAATTTTCCTAGAAATTGCCTTTGCCCAAATTTTCCCTTGTAATAGATAATTTATTTATCCCGGCTAGCTCAATCGGTAAAGCATGAGACTCTTAATCTCAGGGTGGTGGGTTCGAGCCCCACGTTGGGTGCCACTTTTAATAGATAATTAATATCTATTATGGAATCAGTCATAAAAAGAATTTATTTAATTTTAATCTTTATTATTATTATAAAAAAATACAAATTGTTATAAGCTTTTGATAATTCATCAACCAGATCCAGTGTGACCGTCAGCTGGTTTAAGAACAAAATGCTTCCATGTGCTACGGCTGCTCGCCCTTTTATAGTAGGGTAACGGGAAATTCTAATATTCTGATCACAATGCGTTGTATGTTTATTGAAATGAATGTTTATGTTTAGTGAAATGATGTTCATGACATTGGCCAGGCCATGCAACCGAAAATGATATTGGGATTTTGGGACGACTAAGAAAATGTCTGGATATTGAAGGAGATTTCTATCATAAGACGAGAATTTGTTGCGGCATGGGTCTCTATAGTAATTAATTAAAATAATTAATTTTCAATTTATTGCGGAAAGAGATAAATAAATTTAATTATTTATTTCAATCGCATGGGTTTTGCGGCGCCGAGTCTTTCATGAATAATAAAACTACCATTTTTTTTTTCAAATTCTTTTTTAGTTTATTTATTTTAAAACTATTTTTTACGCTCATTACACTAGGAATCTGGTTTTCTGATGTGTTCGCAATTTTCGATTTCGAATCCAATAGTTTTGATTTTTTTTTTTTTTCATTAATGAATAATTATTATAATTTTATTCAATTGCCATATATATATATATATATAGAGAGATAGTTAATATATTTTGTTGTTGGATCTTTCGCATAACTTTGTACAATAAAATCTGAAAATAAAACAAGAAAAAACCTCCATTCATTCATTCATTGAATTTCGAATCGATTTCGAAAAGTTATTTTGATTGTTACGATTATGAGTTTTGTGCATCTGTATTGGATATGTTGTGAGGTCTTTGTATTAAAATGTAATCGTTAGTTAATCTATGTTGGATAAGTGTTGCTTAACAATTTACTGACTCCTTGACCCGTTCCAAAATATAAATTTAATCTTCAAAATTTGACTACCCTAATTAATACAAATTTCTTTTATTAAGTCGGTTGATTTAATTCGTAATTGTAATATGATCGCCTGCACGAAACGGGTGGTCATCGATTTTGAATTTGGATTGAATTGATTTGATTTGGTTTATTCTTTCGAAATATTTTGTTTTGGTAACCAAATTACATACAATTGAGCCGTTAATTTTGATAATGGAACAAGTCCACTTTATACTATTTCGAGATATTTAAGGTTTTGCGTTTTTAT